>CM076583.1:413404572-413653666 GCA_034641835.2 Pinus albicaulis
CTAAAGTGCTTCTGTTGACGAGAAACACACTCTTAGTAGTTAAGCATAATCAGCTAGAGTGATTGCCTTTTTATCTTTGATCTCCTTTTCGCAAATGCATTCTGTCTTGTTTTAGTCTTAGATTATTTTGATGACTCAAGTTATCTTTTTCTCGTCTTGATTTGATTCTGCAATATTTCCTTCAAAGAAAGTAGGGATTTATATTAGAAAGATTCATACCATCTCTGGCATTTCCTGTGCTTCGTCTCTAAGTTTACAAATCCCCCGGGTTGACAATTAAGTGTTGAGGAGTTTGCTTAAGTGTAATTCATGCACCCAACATTTTGGCGTTGTTGCCGGGGAGGCGATTTGATTTGGTAAGAATTTTCTGATTAGACAAATAGTGGTAATTTTTTTTCCCTTATTTCTGCAGCATTGTTTGGAAAATTAGACAAATAGAGGTAATTTTTTCCTTATTTCTGCAGCATTGTTTGGAAAATTTTTTGAAGGAATTTTACTGGTGTTAATTGATTTCTGATATCATTTTTTAGAAGTTATCTGTTATTTTTCTTTTCTTTTTTTCTTTTTGAAATGAATGCCTAGGAAAGGTAAGGATGTGAAGCCCACAAAGGGCCAAAATATTTTTTCTCATATGAGGTCTCCTTCTGCAAGCAGGAAGCCCAATCCAATTCAAACCCATCACGCAGGAACAATCCACCTGAATTCTGGTAATAACAGCTCTGGTGTGGATTAGCCTGTGGAGAGCAGTACAAGCAAGAAGGGAACAATGGTGGACCAAGAAGATCATTTGGAAGGGACTGGTGACAACCAGGTAAGTGAAGGACAATCCACTTTTGTGTTTCCAATTGTGGATCCTGATACTGTATCACAGATGAAGAATATTCCACCATCAGATCTCCCTCATTTCCATGGTAAAGTTCATGAGGATCCCGACTCTTTTCTATTTGAGTTTGATATTCTGTGTAGAAGTTATGATTATGCAACTGAGGCTCATAAGTTAAGATTATTTCCTATTGCCCTCAAGGACTCAGCTCTTCGCTGGTTTATGGGGTTAGGAGGAAACACCATAACTTCTTGGGATCAGATGAAGAGAGTATTTTTGTCTAAATATCAAGAATATTGAAAAACTCAGGACATGCAGGATGAAATTTTTACAATCATACAAGATGATGATGAAATGCTTGAATATTATTTGGAAAGATTTCTGTATATTTTACAAAGGTCAAAACTTAATCTTGATCTAAACACTATTAGAACCTTGTTCTTAAGAGGAATTACTGATAATGATAGAAATAATTTGAATCTGTTAGGACAAGGTGATATTTCTCAGCAAAATTTTGATCAAATTTGTGAATTATGCAGGAAATTTTCAAGAAATCAATATAGATCCGGTAGAGGAACTTGAAACAGAAATAGAAAAAATGAATCTACTGATGCTATGATTATTGGACTAGAAAATAAAATGGAAAAAATGAAAATTGATATAATGAACACTGTTACCAAACAATTAGACTCCTTAAAATTTTAGCAGAAACTCATGAAGGAACAAGAGTCATTATGTATTTTCTGTCCTAAATGTAAAGACAAACATCCCCCTAAAGAGTGTCCTCTTAATTTTAAAGAAACTAATAAGTGTACTATTTGTGCAGAAGACCATATCACAGAAAAATGTCCCTCTATACCAGGACTTAAAGATGTATTTACAGGGGGACATCCTGAAGTTGAATACTTGAATGCTATGGGAGCAAGAAGGAATTGGCCTCAGGTAGGTGCAGGTATCGCTCCTGAATTTTATCCACACTATTTTGGTTATAATTCACATGCATATTCTTATCCTAACACTAATCAGTAGTGGCAGTATGGGAATCAATATCAGCATGGGCAACATTCTCAACCATGGCAACAAGGTTGGAGAGGGCCAACTCATTCTCCATATCCGAATTCCTATGACCACCTGTCCCTTCCTCTGTCCAAACATGCCTTGTTCAATCACCTCAACCCACAAAGTCCAGTCCTCCCACTTTCTTGCTTTACCTCCACCCTTTCGACCTCCTCAGTTTCCTGCTCAATCTATGCCTAATCCTAATAATAATAATGTGCAATGATCCCAGAAACCATTAAATTTGTTGGTAGGGCAGCAGAGTTGATGACGGGATGTGTGTATGGAAAAATATACTAATCCCGGAAACCCTGTTGTCTCAGTTCAGATTGGTAATGTCCTTGTCTCTAATGTTCTTATAGACCTGGGGGCAGCCATTAATGTCATGACTAATCAAACCATGGATCAACTTCGGTTATCTCATCTTTGCCCTACTCCCACTATGCTTGAATTGGCAGATAGATCTAAAATTAAGCCAGAAGGAGTATTGGATGATGTGATCATCTCATTAGATTCTTGGGAATATCCTGCTGATTTCATTGTGCTTGAGCCAAAGAACCCAGTAGGAGGACATCCCTTGATCTTGGGTCGACCATGGCTTGCTATGGCTGATGCATATATTGGATGTCGTTCCGGTGATATGTATATCTCAGATGGAGATTCTAGGAACCAAGTTACCTTATACCCCCCTGCCAGATCCATTCAGTCTATTTCCCTTATTTATCATTATACTGGGTCTTCACAAGAAGATGAGATTCAATATTTCCTAAATAATCTAGACATTATGCCTAATTATGAGCCTTTGAGCCAAATTTTCAACCTAGATTTTCAAGAAAATCATGATTCTCATTCTTCTATACCACTGCATTTGACCACTCCCTTAAGTACTCCTGAGCCTGATACCACTCTTGTTGAGATTAGCCCTGGTAAATATTTGCATATTAGTTCAGATTTGGACTCATCTCAGGAAGAGTAGCTTGTGAATTTGTTGCAAAACCATCTTAGTGCCTTTGCTTGGGGTTATGAAGATATGAAGGGTATCCCTCCTTAAACTTGTACACATCACATCTATATTCAGGAAGGAAACCGACCTGTCCGACAACCTCAAAGGCGAATGAATCCAGCTCTAAGAGACATTGTGAAAGAAGAAGTACAGAAACTCTTAGATGCTAGTTTTATTTATCCTATTTCCGAGAGTCAGTGGGCTCTCCATTAGTACTAGTGCCTAAGAAAGATGTAAGATGGCGTATTTGTATTGATTATCGAGAATTGAATAAAGCCACTCTTAAAGATTACTTCCCTCTCCCTTTCATTGATTAGGAACTTGATACCCTTGTAGGAAAGAAATACTTCTCCTTTTTGGATGGCTTCAGTGGTTATAACCAGATACAGATTGCACTCGAAGATCAGGATAAAACTAATTTTATATGTCCATGGGGGACATTTGCTTACAAAGTGCTTCCATTTGGTTTATGTAATGCCCCAACTACCTTTCAAAGGGCAGTCCTGGCTATATTTGCTGATCTAGAATTTGTAGAAATTTATATGGATGACTTTTCTGTGTTTGGTGATTCTTTTCAGGAAGCTCTTAAAAATTTGGAGAAATTAATTCTTCGTTGTCAGGAATCCCATCTCGCTTTGAGTGATAATAAATGTATATTAATGTGCAAAGCGAGAGTGGTGCTTGGACATTTGATTTCTGACAAAGGTATCCAGGTTGATCCGGAAAAGATTGAAATCATTTTGCATCTTCCTGCACCCAAAACTCAAAGGGAAGTAAGAGGTTTTTTAGGACATGCTAGTTACTATAGAAGCTTCATTGAAATGTTTTCAAAAATAGCTGCTCCTCTTTTCCGACTTCTAGCTAAGGATAGTGAATTTTCTTGGTCCACAGCTTGCCAACAGTCTTTTGAAACATTGAAGGAAAAGTTGGTATAGGCACCAGTTTTGTGAGGTCCAAACTAGTCCCTACCTTTTCACATTTCCTCTGATGCTTTAGATTTGGCTATTGGCGCAGATTTAGGACAAGTGGAAGATAAGAAATCCTATGCTATTTATTATATTAGTAAAAATTTGTCTTTCGCTGAATTAAACTATACAGATACAGAGAAGGAGTTTTTAGCTGTGATTTTTGCAATTAATAAGTTCAGACACTATATTATAGGATATGAAGTATTTGTACATACTGGTCATTCCACAATTAAATATTTGATGAAAAAACCATTGACAAGCAGTAGAGTGACTAGGTGATTACTATTGTTACAGGAGTTTAATGTTACTATTGTAGATAGACCAGGGAAATCTAATGTTGTAGCATATTTTCTAATGTTTTAGCAGATTTTCTTTCTAGATTAGATAATCTGGGTGAAGTAACTCCTATTAATGATGATTTTCCAGATGAATATCTTTTTGCTATGTCTATAGATTATCTGTGGTTTTCTGACATTGCTAATTACTTGGTTACTAGAAAAACACCACCTCACTTATCTGCTCGTGAAAAGAGAAATATTATTTAGAAAAGTGTTGCATATTCCTGGATTCAAGGAGACCTATTTTACACTGGTCTAGATTTGATTATCCGTAGATGTGTAAGAGAGAAGGAAGTGTTTGACATATTGAAATATGCTCATGATGAACCATGTAGAGGCCACTTCGCTGATAATAGGACTGCATATAAAGTATTATGTGCTGGTTACTTTTGGCCTTCCTTGTTTAAGGATGCCAAATAGTATGTCAGGCGATGTGATAGTTTTCAACGAATGGGCCAACCTAATCAAACCAATGAAATGCCTTTATGCCCCCAAGTTATGATTGAACCTTTTGAAAAATGGGCTATTGATTTTATAGGGCCAATAAATCCAACATCTTTAAGTAAAAAGCATATTTTGGTTTGTACAGATTTCATTGCAAAATGGGTAGAAGCTAAAGCTGTTTCTTTTTCTACAAAAAAAGTTGTTGTTGATTTTATTTTTTTCTGAAATATTTACTAGATTTGGTGTGCCTAGAGAAATTTTTCTAACAATGGTCCACGTTTTATTTCTAATTTGGTACAAGGTGTGATGGAGCAATACAAGATCCGACACAAGAAGTCCACGTCGTATCACTCGCAAGAAAATGGCCAGGTGGAATCTACAAACAAATTGATCGAGTCCATTATTACAAAGACAGTTAATATGGCTGAAAGATTACCAGAAGCTTTGTGGGCATACATAACCACTTGGAGAAATAGCACGGGACATACACCATATGAGCTGGTATATGGAAAATAGGTCCTCTTACCGATTGAGTTCCAGATCAAAACCTTCAGAACTGCAGTTCAGTTAGGATTAGATCTCTCCAAGGCACAACAACAGTGTCTTCTTCAATTAAATGAGTTAGATTAATTTTGTAGAGATTTTGTTCAGCAGAACATCCTAATTCAACAGCAATGGAAAAGGTGGCATGACAAGATTATTAAGAAAAAGCAGTTCCAACCAGGTGATTGGGTACTCCTCTATGATTCTAGATTTAAATTTTTAAAGGAAAATTCCATACACGTTGGATGGGACCTTATGAAGTGATCCAAGTATTTGAGAATGGAGCAGTAGAAGTCAAAACTACTGATGGACAAGATTCATTATTCTTGGTAAATGGGCATAGATTAAAGAAGTATTTTCAGTCGCTTGCCAAGAAATATTTTACACAGCAAGTCCAACAACAACTTGGGACGGTAGTGGTAAACAGTAAAACCAACCTTTTGAAAACATGAACTCTTCTTCTTCTCAAAGAAAAAATAAATTTAATAAAAAATAAAAAAATTAAAAAGTAAAGAAAAAATAATTTCCTGTAATTGTGAAAATCAGTTCGCTGACATGATTGTAGAAGGGTCAACCTGAAAACCAACTTGCTGGTGGGAAGATCAAAAATTTCTAATAAAAAGAGAATGTTGCTTGATCTTTAGATATGCTAATAACCACTGAAGTAAAAGCAGGTTCAGCAGAGCTAACCTTTATACAATTGGGGTAATTAGCATGGATATTTTTTATTTTCAAGTAACGCTTAATTCTCGTTGCAGTTATTTTTTCTTGCACCAGTGCAGGCAGACCTTCCAGAAATTTTTTTCTTCATATCCCATTTCGTAATGATCCCTCAGTTTTCTTATTGAAATCCCAGTATAATTTATATTTCCATATTCTTCTAAATTTACCCTATCCGCTTTGTAAAAATTCCCACTTACCCCTGAAATTTTTCCCTATCCCACTTCTGTTTATTCCCTCTATGGTACTATTCCTGGAATCCCTGTAGTGAAATTCCTTCCCATTCTAAAAATTCCCCTTTCCCACTTCTTTGTTCCCTCGTGAATTTATTGCAGAATCTTATACACAGAGAAAAAGGATATGCTTTGAAGCGTCAAGAAAGGGCAAAGCAAAATTCCAGAGTTGAGAAAATTGTTAGAAGTTCAGCCTATATTTTATTTAAATTCTCTATTTTTTTCAGATATTATGCTTGCACCAGTGCAATCATGTTGTCCTATATAAGAATGTAAACATATACTAACAGAACAACTTATTCAAGCGATGTAAGCATAACAGTGCAAGCACGCACCTCATCTGAAGCATATATTTCTTCTTTTCAGAAGTGTATGCCATAGGAAAAGTGGTCATCATAGAATTTATAAGAAATTATTTCATTTAGTAATAAGTACCTATGCTATCATATCAACTAGGAGAAATATTTTCAAAGTACAAAGTTTTTTTAAGAGTTAAGAGTCATAATTATTTTTAATGAATGCTAAAGATTTTTTTGAATTATGAAGGAATGTGCGAATATTTAACCATTGCTTAGACATAATTACTCCTCATTCCGCCATAACCTTAATTTCCTTTCACTCATATCATTCCCTTACCTAGCTGTTAAAACCACCGCCACCAGTACCAATCCGGCATGATTCAAAGATGTCGCGCAACTACGGCTATTTTGGTGGAAGGAATTAGTGATGAGATAGAAGGGATGGGAGATGGTTGGATCTCTATTTATAAAAAGCTCAATTTTCCTGTGTTGCATGCATCTTTTTTTGGACTGTTCATAACTATTAGCAGAAATGCCGCCTATTCATTGTGAACCATCATCTCTCAGCGAGGTAGATCAGACCGCCGATTTTCGCAATAGTCTTGCTCTATTGCGAGACTCAGGCTTTCTTCCATTCCTGCAGAAATTTAATGGGCACAACAGGGAGGTGGCCTTACAGTTCGCACAGAGCTTTAAAAATGGCCATGTAAAGATTGGGCTCCTGAGATTTAAAGTCACAGAAAAATCAATAGCAGCAACGACGGGCTTACAAAACACTGGTGTGTAGTAATTTAAAAATCAGAAGCTTGAGAGGAAGCACTGGCAGCGTTTCATTATTGATAAAGACATGAACGTAAACTAGAAGAAAGGAGTTCCGCGTAGCGCCCTGCTGGGACAATGGCGAGACCTCCTTTTCATTCTTCAGAAATTCGTGACTTATGAGGGGAGGTACTCCCTCACCTTTGTGTATCATTTCAGGATGCTACAAAATTTTGAATCTGGTCGGCACATCTGATGGAGGATGGATTTTACTTAACTTTTTTCTTAAGAGTTTAGAGAAGATGGCCAAGGGTGTACAGGGATCAGGAGCGGACCAGGCCGATAAGAAATTTTATCATCACAGCCTGATCAAAATCTTGGTCCAAAAATAGTTGAAGACTAAAAACATGACCTGGGAGACGCTGTTGGAACAACTAAAGGAAAATGAGGACCCCACCAGTACGAGCAAAGAACCGGGTAAGAGTGCAAAGAGAAGTCCTTCTTGCACCAGTGCAAGAAGGAAACGAACCAGGAAATCAGCAGAAAAAACGGTTCCATCTCCAAAGAAACAAAAGATAGTGGGTGCACTTGTCAAAAAAGCTCCTCCAATGCCCCCAGCACATGAGTAGACCCCTAAGGAAGACGATTTGTTGTCAGTCCTTGTGGACACAACAAAATCTGTCAAGGTCGAAGATGATATACTATTGGCCGACTTTATTAAGGGTTGGAAAAAGGATGATGAACCTGGTGCGGGTGTAGAACCACAGTCTCCACAAGACATTGAGTCCCCGCCTGCACCAGTGCAAGAAGACGAACCAGAACCAGAAGAATCAGCACAAGAAGAACCGACACAGGAAGAAGAAGAACCGGAAGAATTAGAAGACGAAGAAGAGCCAGAAGAAGTGGAAGTAGAAGAAGAATAGCCGGAAGAGCTAGTAGAAGAAGAAGATCTAGAAGAGCTAGAAGACGAAGAAGAGCCGGAAGAAGTAGAAGAAGAAGAACCGAAAGAGCAAGAAGAAGAAGAAGAACCGGAGGAGTTAGAAGAAGAAAAAGAACCAGAAAAAAGAAGAAATGTTTATTTAAACTCCAAGGGATACTAAGTTCCCTGAAGAAAATATAGCCCCTGTTGAGATAGAGAAGGAAGAAGATTCAGTAGCTTCTGCTACTTGGATACTTGAGCTCGAGCTTCAAGTACAGAATTTAGAGCAGCTCGTAGCCAAAAAATAGGAGGAAAAAGAACAAAATAAGAAAGAGTTCACGACAGAGATCCAAAAGAAGAAAGGAGAATTCAGGGTATGGAAGTATTGTGCTTCACAATGTTTCAGACGGCTTAAAAAGGTGATGAAGAAATTGAAGAGCAACAAAAAGATGAAGTTTGAAACACTGCAGATTGATGATGGTATGCCACAGCAAGAGTGAGCTAGAACGCTCAAAATTTTGAAGTTTTTTGCAGAGGTAAAGAGTTGTGTGAGGAAACACAACAGCTTAGGGATGGGAGGATGTTAGCCCCCTAATTTTTCCCCTTTTTACTACTTTTCCCTTCCTAAATTATAACCATCTACCCCTGTTTCACTTCCTTTATGTACCCTCACCCTGCACCAGTCCAAGCATGGTGACATATTTTGTACAAACCTTTATTCTTCATATTTTTATTAGATTTAGAATTTATTAAATATTTATTATATGAATTCTTACTTTTAAATTATTCTTTGTAACTCATCGATATATCCAATGTTGTTTGGTGGTTAGAATACTTATCGTTATTGCTGATCCTAGTGCAGGATCGAATCTTGTATCATTGTCAGCACAGCAGATCCTCACGGCGGATCTGAACTCTCTCAATTGCCGCCTTGACTCAAGCAGTTTCCACCACGACAACATGTAATCCAAAGGCAGCCACAGATTAGATCCGCAAAGGGTGGAAGCTAAATATTGGTTTTGTAAAATCGTTTTACTTTGAAGACTGAACAATCTAAATTCTACATTTTTGTTATGAAGCAGTTGAACGATATGTTTCGGCCTTCAGCCAACATATCTATATAATTTAATTTGTAAATAGGACGTAGGAGTGAAAAAGTTTTAGAGAACAGAGAAGAACAGAGGGGTGATAGCAGGTTATTTTTTTATCGCCCGAATATGGACTAAACGTGTATTCACACATGTATTTGCCTCAATGATCTAATAAAAAGGAATTTCGCCTCGGCTTCATGAATCATGTTTTATGGTTTGGTTGATCAATTAAATTGAGTGCTGAGTAGCGTTTTCGCTTAAGAGGGAAACACGCTGGTTGGCTAGGGCCTAGCCAAACCAGCACGTTTACCCCATTCCTTTCTTTCTGTAATTTATGTTTTATTTTCAAAGTGTGATTTAGCTTTTAATGCATAAATTATTGTCTGTGTGAAACGGATCCATTGCATGAAGCAAATAGAATTTCTTTTCCCTGCAATTTACTTTCCTGCACTTGATTTCGGATTGTCCTTCTCCGCCTGGTCCAAGAAGGAGAAATCGTCCTGCACCAGTGCACGTTGGTGTGACATTTCCATTCTGCAATTTTGGTTGATTGGATTTCCCGCCTGGTCCAAGTAGGAAACATACACTTGCACCAACGCACGTTAGTGTGTTACAGCAAGCCTTTATTTACTTTCCGCAGCTTTCTTTCATTGAATTATTATGAAAGGATAGATGTTAATGTTTATTTATTTCTGCACTTTGTTAAATTCAGAAACATTTACTTTTCATATATGCAATCTGGTTTTACAACAAAGTAGAACTTACGACAATTAAACAATCATTTCAAGAATCAAAAGCTAAGTGGAGGAAGCTCTGATTTGGTGTAAGAACTAGTTTCTTGTCACAGGATTTGAGTGCTCTGAACCTTGAATAGTTCGAGCCCTTGCATGAAGTAGAAAAACCTTCAGTAAAGACACAATTTATACCTTCTACATAAAACTTTGATCCTACACTAGTGCAAGAACTAGTGCAGGACAGATTAATGCAAGAAGGAAATATCTAAGGAAGCAAATTTAAGGGCCCATCTAACGAGACTACTAAATTGCCTTTGTTGAAGAGAAACACACTCTTAATAGTTAAGCATAATCAGCTAGAGTGATTTCCTTTTTATCTTTGATCTCCTTTTCGCAAATGCATTCTTTCTTGTTTCAGTCTTAGATTATTTTGGTGATTCAAGTTATCTTTTTCTCGTCTTGATTTAATTCTGAAATATTTCCTTCAAAGAAGGTAGGGATTTATATTAGAGAGATTCATACCATCTCTGACATTGCTTGTGCTTTGTCTCTAAGTTTATGAATCCCCCGGGTTGACAATTAAGTGTTGAGGAGTTTGCTTAAGTGTAATTCCTGCATCTTAACACCAATCTCACCATCACTACATATGATTGGGGAGATCTGTTTCCTAAGTCCTTCCTCGGGAGAGGCTAGCCAAATGAGGGGTGGATGATTATCCCTAAACTCATTTGCTAGAAGATTTTGCTTGAAATAAAAAATCAGATCTTTCAAGAGAAGGCACTAATCCAACAACAAATCATTGGGAAAATCATAAGCTTATTCAAATAAATAATGCAGGCCAAGGTGAACCAGAAGTGAGTTTGTAGCTTAAACCAACAAGGTAGGGATTGGTGCTATCATTTGGGGCTAAACCTTCCCACTGAGCCCAATATGGAGAAGTGCAAAGAATAATGGAAAATTAGATTAGAGGATGAGGATTTTGAAAAATGGAGAAGGAGCACAGATATCCACACTATTTTTTTTTATGGTGCAGCAAAGGGGAATCCAGGGAAGGTCAGAGGTGGAGGAATTATTCGCTGCCCTTTAGACCAAATCATTTCCACTTTTTCTGGGGTTTGGGGCTTACTTCGAACAATAAAGTGGAAGCCATGGCTCTCCTCCAAGGCTTGAAACAACTGCAAAAACATGGAATCAAGGAGGCTCTATTCATTGGAGATTCACAAAGCCTCATTGGCTTGATTGTGACAAAATTGGTCCCTAAAGACCTCCATCTGCAACGACTATTTTCTCGCACAATAAGATGATCGTGTCCTTTGACAGAATTCAGTTCTTTCACGTCCTTTGGAAAAATAACAAAGATGCGGATCTTGAAGCCAATATTGCTATCTCTTTACAATCGATATCTCTCCTCTACGAAGAGGGGGATTCATGGGATTCTCTGCCTTATCTGACCCCTCTCCTTTGTCATGTATTTTTGTCTCTTACTGTAGCAATTGGTTTGTATTAGAAAGTTTTCTAGTCTTTGGGAAATTTCTAGATTGACTATAAGAAGCAGAATAGGTGAATTTTTCTTGATTGGAAACCCCCTAGACATTGGGTCTCCAGATGTAATATCTCCGAGCATAAGCCTCAAACCTTTTGAATCAATATAAAAATAACCGTTTCTGTTAAAAAAAAAAAAAAAACACAAGTAGGTCACCAAGTTGCTAAGGTATGATTATGAGATCATATATATGAGAAGGTAAAGAAAATGTTGTGCGTAATGGTTTATCTTTACAATTTAAGGAGGGATCACTACATTCCTTATCCTTACCAAGTATAATATGGCTTGAGGACACCTACAGTGAATATCTCGCAAATAATGCGTTAATGTAACTCATCCAATGGCTTCTTGGAGATCCCAACCCACCTAAATAATATGCATGGAAACAAATATATTGATGTATAATTGGCACATTTTTATATCAAAACATTTACTCTTAAAAAAATGAGTCCTAGAGGAGCTACATTCATCATCAATAGTAGGTCACTTTGGCTGCCATAAAACCTATGAAAAAAGTAAGCACTCATTCTTCTGGAAGGAATGAAAATAGATATATAGAAATTTAGAGGCTCCTATGGTACTTTCCAAAGAAACAAGGGAGATATGGTGAAAATTATAGGGACATTGAAACCACCACCAATCCCAAAACATATCTACATTGGCCTCAAAGGATTTTTTTCTTGAGACTAGAAAAATATGGTAACAAATTAGTGATCATGGCGGTCATCGATAGTCTTTCAAAATCTACTCATTGTCCCCCCGACTCTTCCCTTGACTCCTTCCTTAGTTTCCAAAGTCTTCATGGATAACATATTTAATATACATGGTATTCCCACTCCCATTGTCTTAAATTAGGACCCCACATTCACTAGAAAATTTTGGCAACAATTGTTTAAACTACAAGATAAGTAGGTGAATGTGAGCACTATATATCTTCCACAAATAAATGGCTAAATATAATTTTTCAACAACTTGTAACCTAGTTTGAGATGATTTACTTTAAAAAGGTACACCAATTGTAAAATTGGATTCCCTTGGAAAAACGGTGGTATAATACTACTAATAATGGAGCTAACAAAATGAACTTTTATGAAGTTATTAACGGCCAAAACCCCTAGTCAGTGGCATCTTATGTCCTAGCCACCTCCATTGTTTAGGAAGTGGATAAAAAGATTCACCTCAAATAATTCATTATCTATACCACCATGGACAACTTGGTTATGGTGAAAAACTAAATGAAACAATAAGCTGATCAACAAATATCAAAATGGTTTTTTTCTAAAGGGGGTAAAGTTTTTCTTCACTTTCAACCTTATAAATAGACATCACTCAAAGATAAAGTTCTCCATAAGCTATCTCCCGAGTTCTATGGTCCCTATTATATCATAAAATACATTGGACAAGTGGCCTACACACTAGCTCTCCCAGGTCACTCCAAGATTAATCTATTCTTTCATGTGTCATGCTTAAAGAAGGTTGAGGGATTGAATTGCAAAGTGAAAACCAGTCTACCAAAATTGATGAATAAGGTACCATTTGGCTCTATCAAGAATCAACATTGGATAATAGAGAGTGTTAAATTCACCAATGCATAATCAAGTACTAATCCAATGAAAATATATGTAACTAGAAGATGTTCGATGAAAATTAGTAGTGTTTCTATAGAAATTTCCTCATTTGAAACCTTGAGGAAACCACTACTTTCTAAGGGAGAGGGCATGTTAGGGTTCTACCTTAAACCCCTTGCTTGGGAAACTTTATTGATCTATGAGGCAACCTTCCTTGATAAGGAAAATTAAATAGTTAGTTAACTGTCACTCATTTCAAAAAGGGTCCTCTTCATTAATAATGCACAAATTAGTTAAGAGGCCCTCATTATAAGTGGACCTACAAGTAGTTAATATTTTCTATTTATAGCTATATATTGAGTAAAAGATTAGGCATTGTTTTATTAAGGCTTGTTATTGTATTTGGAGCTTTACTCTAGGAGGTTTCCCTCTCGAAGAGGCAAGAGAACATAGCTCTCTATATTTGAATATTATTAATACTATAGTTTTTTCTCAAGATTTATCTATTTTTCTCTTATGTTCTTTAGTTTTTCTATGTGGTTGATTTAAAGTTTTTGAGTTAAGTACATTAAAAAATATTTTGTTATTTTTCATGGACTATAGGGTCTAAAACCATCACACATGTACTATAAATGGACTCCTTAGACCATAAGTGTGATATGGATGTCATTATGAGGTTTAACATGTTAAAAATTGGTATCAAGGCCATAACCATCATCTAAGAATGGCCACTAGCATATTAGGGCCTAAAATATACTTTTTGGGTTCATGAATTGTGCATAGAGGTCTTGCATGTAACACTCCCATTTTGATTCCCCATTTATATTGTAAGTAATCATGTTGAAATTCTTTGTGTTGGAATTTATATTTCACAATTGTGATAAGTTGAACCGAATAAATGAGAAAGCACTATATATGTATTTTATTAATAGAATTTTTGACATAGATAATTAGGAAATGTGAGTACCAAGGGACTATGATACAATGAGTAGAAACAAGTGATGGTACTAAGTGTTGGTTTTAAAACTATAAAAATAATTTCTATGAACATATTCTTAATAAAAATAGAAAAGACGCAATAGTGAACATACACATTTAACATATAGATTTGACCCTGGAAACCCAAATGGAGAAAACCATAAACATTTTTTAATATATTTTATATTTACAATGTTACAATACAATATGTATATCCCAATGCATCCATAAACCCTTAATCCATGAAACTTGGATTAGAATACAACCATAGTTCCTTAACAAAAATTATAAAACCATAAGTTGAAATGCCATATGCCATAAAACCACTAAAGAGATTATGGACCTATTGGGTGTTAATAATAATGAATGCATAAAAAACACCCAAATTACTATATTACTATTGTAATATAGTGGGGAAGAAGACCATATTACTATATTTTTTATAGTGAAAGAGAATTTCTTCATTTGAACAATTTATTGAGTGAATAAGAGTTCAATGAAATATAGATAAGTTTCTATTGTATCATGACATGTTTATATAATGATGCAATGGGTTTTATTTCCAATCTAGTTATTATGAAAAATGATTGTAATGTTAAAAAATTAGATGAATATTTTTTAGATATAGTTAAATCGCAAATTGCATGCTAAAATGAATTGGTGAAGATGACATAAATGTTTGATTCCATTTGTGTGAATGAGCATGCGAAGCATTGGGTTGTTAAGGAGAATAATTCGAAGTATGATAATGCTAATGTGGTAGGAGAAAAAAATCACTTAATTCAAATCTTCAGATGACCATAACTTTTTGCTTTATACTTGAATTTGGACAAAACTACAATCAATAGAAATCTCTTGATGAGTATACTGTGATGGTGATCTTAGTATATACTTTTTAGGTATGTTTAAGAGGATAAAATTGATTACCTCACCTCCTTAACGATGCTCATGTTCTGGGTTTGTTACATCGTAAAATGGATACTCATCACGTGATTCTAATATGGGCATTGTTATGAGGTTTGATGCACTAGGTGTGTATAAAAGGAATTTTAATCCTATGGGTAAAGGTTTTGTGCACTAGGAATGGACATTAATGCCCTCGTCCTCCTCTTGGGAGTAAAAAAATGGTTATAAATGATGGATAACCTATTTTAGTATTTTGAAAATATAAATAAAAATATATATAGCAATGTTGAAATAAAAACATGAAATATGTGTATTTCTTTGAGATCAAAGTAAAACGTTATGAGAAAATTACTATCCTTAAAAGGTCGAATTTATGAAGGAGATCATGATTTTGTATTTATTTATATTTTAGATCAACAAATGTGAATTATGGAATGCGCACACATTTGTAAAAAACATGTGTGCTTACTTGTTATTCAATATTTTTTTCATTTCATAGTATTTATTTTTTCTGCGAGTGTTCCTACTCACTAATATGTTTGTTGATTTGGTTGCTTTATATTTAGCCTCAACATGATGACATTGGTGGTTCAAGAAAAAACAATAAAACCTTATTTTCTCTAATCTCTTCAAATATCTATGTTTTTCATGTTATTTTAAATGGGCTACATAAATCCATCGTAATGAAACTACACAGACATATAGATTCAACCATATAAATTCCCAATATATAATTTGTTTTTTAAAAGCAATAATGTTTGTTATTTTTATTTTTATTTATCTTGTCATATATCAAAATTTTAAAATACATAGGTCTTTCATTTCTAGAAATCCATTATAATGAAACTACACAAACATATATATTCAACCAAGAAAATTCAAATTTCATCACTACGAGGAAAAGACCTTCTAGCAGAGGTTTTTGAGGAAGCTCCTATAAAAATAGCCCAAGAATCCATTTGTAGTGGATGTGGGAGGGCGAATTTTTTAGCAGATGTTTTTTTGGATGGTGCATCTAAAATATAAAAATGCATTGGTGCTTAACTATCCATAGAAGCACTGGTCCTGCATATAACATGGTGCACTATGGAATTTTTCTTTTTATAAAATAAAATTAAAAAACACGGTGTGATAAATAACACAAAGCACGGGTGCTTGAATAGTTGATAGCACTAGTGTCCTTCATATAGTAGAATATCATGGTGCATACCATTAAGGAGCACCATTGTACTTTTAAATTTCAGAAAAATGCGGTGTTATTTTGCAACTATGCTCTGGTGTGGTAAACTTATCAAAACGCCCTAGGGCATCTTCTAAAGCGCACTTCTAGGCGGTTTTCAATTTCTAAAAAATAACAATGTTATAATAAAAACATATCACTGGTGCAGTACCTGTATAGACATGGCCTATGGCGTCTCGAGAAAAGCACCACAATATTTTTTAATTAAAAAAAACGCGGTGCTTTTGGATATATCATGCATCGGTGCAGTTAGAGAAATGCACCAAAGGAGGGTTAAAAAAAACCTCATGGCTGTAATTTTCATTTTTACCATCTACAATGTGGGAGAGCTCTAAAGCACTTGTGCCGCTCTTTCCACATGCAAGCGCCTTGACGTTGGTGCTTCTCTTGCTCACCATGCTTCCATACTGTGCTCACTGTCTGAGTTTTCAATTTTTTCAAATCATGCTAAAATTTGTTTTTCTCCATTACATGTCCACAATGCCTCCCTAACAATCAAATTGTTAAAAAATGTGTAACCAGGTTCGGTCTTCATAAATATGAAATGTAATTTTGATTCTTGTATTTTGTAAAATTATTATTATTATTATTATTATTGGACCATGGGTTTCATGTTCAAGGTATTTTAATTTGTAGGTCAAGCACCCATTGAGTGCTTCTAGGGTTTGTCCTAGGTCAAGAAGTCAAAAGAGTCATCGTCATAAGTTGACGACCCCATCGGGCACATTTTACCTTGTAAATAAAAGTATCAAAATATCCTTCAAGACCAAGTCATCCTGACAGTTGGTAAGTCGACCTATTTTGAGGAGCCATGCCCACCTTGAGAAGCCTATATAAAGGAGGGAACTCTACCTCCTCGACACACATTTATCACTCACTCATT
Organism: Pinus albicaulis; assembly: GCA_034641835.2. Classification (NCBI taxonomy): domain Eukaryota; kingdom Viridiplantae; phylum Streptophyta; class Pinopsida; order Pinales; family Pinaceae; genus Pinus; species Pinus albicaulis. Next base: position 413,421,621 of record CM076583.1, read on the forward strand.
CAAGCAAAGGGGAGGATAAAGAATGCTAGCGAAGAAGGACGAGGACAAAGAAGATTTTTTTTGGGCTAATATTCTCTCACACGTGTGAAGAATCGAAGCTATGGTTTTTTGCTTCAAGGTCAATATTCTCTATCTACTAGAGGAGGAAAAAATATTTTGGAAGAAGGGTCTACTAGGTCACCTTCTCTCCCTAAACAGGGAAGCAAGGCAAGAAAATTTGTTTGGAGGACTTGGAAGGATAATTTCTCTCACATATGTGGTTGCACAAGCATTTTCAAGGGGACGGAAATTTCAAAATTGTAGTAGAGGACGAAATTTTGAAGTTGGGGGTCAAAGTTGTGTTGCTGGAAGAGAATTGAGTGGGTTTGACTTGCACAAGGGAAGCACATCATTAGGAAAGGTTGGACTTAGTCTTGAATGGTATTGGTCTTGGTCTAGAGGTCTTGGAATTTCTCAATTGAAGAATCTATAAGAAGAGGATATTTTGCTAGTTTTCCTCTCAAATGGAGAGGTTTTGGCCCTAGCTTGCAACCTACATTTTGTGTTCTTGCGTTCTATTTTTATTCTTGTTTTGGAAGTTGTTTTATTATATACAAACATAATAATAAGTGAAGAAGATAATAAGTAAGAAAAGGGAAAAATATATTACAAACAATTATCATAGAAAGAGAAATCATCTAATTTATTTCCCTATAGATTTCTCAACATGGTATTATAGATAAGGTTGGTTGAGGGAATAATTAATATCTCAACTACACTGAAGAATCTCCTAAGGAAGTGTAAAATGGTAGCAAGGCATCTGAATAAGGGAATAAAATAAGTATGGGATCTCTTATTTTCTAAGAAGGAAGTGACCAAGAAAACTACAAAGGATGAAGGACTATTCTCTGCACTCACTAGCACATTTCAAGATGAGAATATTTGGATAATCTAAAGTGGAGCATACACACATATGACAGGTCGACACAAGAAATTGAAGACATTATCAAAAGGAAATTCCTCTTAATGCATTGAACTTGGTGACAATAAAAGTTACCCTGTAAGAGGAATTGGATCAACTTCACTTGAGCCAGAGAATTTTTTTTTAACATTCATCTCAACAATATCTTATTTGTTCTAGGATTGCACAAAAAATTACTTCCATTTCATTTCTAGAAGACAAGGGTGATAGAGTTTCTTTCATTGATGAAAAGGTTGTCGTATGGGGTAAAAACTCAAGCATAGAGGATGCAAGAATAATTGGGATTTTTGAACAAATACTTTACTGATTGTTAACTCCCCTCGCTCAAGATTTGGTTTATATTGAAGTTAGCTCATGTGAAATTTGGCATATAATATTTGGTCATCATAACTAAAAAATATTACCAAACCTAAATTATGTAGTGAATGGCATCCCCTAACTAAAATAATATCATGAAGGAGTATGCAAGGGGTGTGCATTGGGTGAGAATGCCAAGAGACCATTTGGAAGCAATGCTTCGAAGACAAAAGATATTGGATCTTATTCATTGTGGTGTCTATGGTCATATGAATTCAAAGTCACTTGGAGGTCATCTATATTATGTCACTTTCATAGATGACCATTCATGGAAAACTTGAATTTACTTAATGAAGTCCAAGGAAAAAGTATTTACCAAATTTCAAGAATTCAAAGTTAAGGTAGAAAACCTTACACAAAGGAGAACTAATATATCAAGGTGTGAAAATGGAGGATAATACACATCCAAGGAAATTATAGCATTTTGTAAGGAGTATGGGATTAAGAGGGAGTTGATTGTCCCATATAATCCCGAGAAAAATGGAGTTGCATAATGAAAGAATCGATCCATTGAAGAAAGTGTAAAAGATATGCTCATGATCAATATTTTCCGAAATTTCAATGGGGTAAATCAATGAATACATTTGTATATATACAAAATTGAAGTCCCCACAGGTCATTAGATAATATGAATCCTGAAGAAGTATTCAATGGGAAGAAACCAATAGTGGGCCATATTTGAATTTTTGGTTGTCCTATCTATATTCATATACTGAAGGACAAGAGAAAGAAGTTGGATCCATCAAGCATGAAGGGAAAATTTTTTGGCTACAATAATTCTTCTAAGGCCCAAATGATTTATATCAAAGAAGGACATCGAATAGAGGTCAATCGATATGTGATATTTGAAAAAAGTATTGCATTTATGAAATCAAAATATCTCCCTGTGGACTCTGATGATGAGGAACTTCTGGTATTTGAATAGGAAGTTTCTAGGGAGGAATAGGAATCAAATAATGAAGATGAAGGTCTAGTGAACCTATATAACCTGTGGTAATTCCTGAAACTAGAAAGAGACCTAATTGGTTGAAATCTACTATATTAGATGCAGAGGGACATGGAGCAGTTAAAGGCACATTTAGGGAGAGCACGAAGCCCAAAAGATATTTTTGGGTATGCATCATAAAGGAAAAAGATAATAGAATTAGAGCCATCCACCTTTGAAGAATTTGTCACTGATCAAGAATGGAAATATTCAATGAATGAAGAATATTAATCAATAATTAAGAACGAGGTTTGTGAGATTGTACCTAGGCGTGAAGACAAGTATGTAGTAACTTCCAAATGGATTTACAAGATAGATCATGTTGTATATGGAAACATTGAAAAGTATAAGGAAATATTTGTGGATAGGGGCTTCTCTCAACAAGAACGCATCGATTATGAAGAGAAATTTTGTCCAACAACAAGGTATACAACTATACGATCATTGGTCTCTTTGGCAGCATCGATGGGATTGAATATACATCAAATGGATGTCAAAACTACATTCTTGAATGGCACAATTGATGAGGAAGTCTATATAGATAAACCCTTGGGATTTGAAGAGGCATATTTTTGCATATTAAAGAAGGAATTATATGGCCTTAAGTAGGAACCAAAGACATGGTATGCAAGGATGGATGCATACCTACAAATATTTGGCTTCACAAAGAGTTATGTTGATCCAAATATCTACATCAAGGTTGTAAAAGGTGAACCTATTATTATTATTTTGTATGTGGATGATCTTCTCTTGACAGGTGTAGAAGGTCGATTCTAAGAATTCAAGAAGTAGCTAGCAACAAAATTTGATATGAAGGATCTTGGGTTGATGCACTACTACTTGGGACCAAAATTCTGGTAGGGTCCTGATGAGATCTATCTAGGTCAGGGGAAGTATGTGATCAAGATGTTGAATAGGTTTGAAACTATGGATTGCAAACCAATGATAACCCTGATGATAACAAAATTGAAAAGAATAAGGAGTTCTAAATCAATCACAGTGGATCTGACTAAGTATAGGAAATTAATTGAATCACTGATGTATTTGGTGAATACTCAACCATACATATGTTTTGCAATAAATGTTCTCAGTAATTTCCAAGTGGATTCTAAGCATGATCATTAGATAATATCCAAGCACATTATGAGATATTTACAAGGAACAATCCACTACTTCCTGAAATATGAAAGGAGGAATGATGACCACTTGATTGGATATATATATTTGGATTGGGGAGGTAGTGATCATGATGGAAGAAGTGCTACAGGAGGATGTTTTAGTTTAGGATCCTCCATGGTCTCATTTATGAGCAGGAAGAAGGAATCAGTTGCTTTGAGTAGTGCTAAAGCTGAATATATTGCAGCCTATGAAGTAAGAAGAGAAGTTTTCTGGTTGAGGAATTTGTTGTCTGACCTATTTTAAGGACCAATAGACCCTACAGTGATACATTTTGATAACACTAGTTGTTTAATATTTTCTAAACACCTAGTGTTTCATGGAAATACAAAGCATATAAACAACAAGTATCACTACATTCGGAAGGTGGTACAATATGGTGTGGTGTAGCTATAGTATATCTCCACCAATGATCAGGTATATGACATATTGAAAAATATATTCCTAATCAGAATATTTTATATTTGATGATCAAGCTTGGTTTGGTTGATATAGCCTCTCTAGTTGAGAGGGAGATATAGGCACATCATTATCGTCTTCACTTGGGAAGGTAAAATGGAGGATTGGGTAAACATCTGACATCTGATACTCTTTGAGGATGAGGTAGGGCATCTAAGATAAGAGTATTTGAGAACATATATTATTTGAGGACTAGTTGTCCAAGATAAGAATATTCCAAGGAAGGATATACTCTGTGAGCACCCAGGTGGGGTATGTGGGTTGAGAGACAATGATGATGGTGTCTATAAATCATTGGTCTCGCAAAAATTGTGCTCTTATCTTATGGAGAGATAGAGATGTTAGTCAAGGCCTTTCTATGTGAAAATTCTGGTTGTTATGATCCTATATAGATGGGTTACCAATCTAACTCTTCCTATGAGATCTCTTCTGATTGAGAATTTCCTCGTCCAATTTATGAATACTTCCCTAGTTACGAGGGAGCGTTGAAAAATGTGTGACCAGGTTTGGTCTTCATAAATATGAAATGTAATTTTAAGTCTTGTATTTTGTAAAATTATTATTATTATTATTGGAGCATGGGTTTCATGCTCAAGGTATTTTATTTTATAGGTCAAGCACCCATTGAATTCTTCTAGGGTTTATCCTAGGTCAATAAGTCAAAGAGTCATTGACATAAGTTGAAGACCCCATCGGGCACATTGTAACTTGTAAAGAATTGTTTTTTTGTAAATAAAAGTGTCAAAATACCCTTCAAGACCAAGTCAATTTGGCAGGTGGGAAGTCGACCTATTTTGAGGAGGCACGTCCACCTTGAGAAGCCTATATAAAGGAGGGAACTCGACCTCCTTGATACAAATTCATCACTCACTCATTCAAGTGAAGGAGAGGAGCAAGAAGGCTAGCAAAGAAGGAATAGGATGAAGAATATTGTTTTTGGGATAATATTCTCTCACACGTGCAAAGAAGTGAAGCTAGGGTTTGTTGCTTCAAGGTCGATATTCTCTAGCTACTAGAGGAGGATCAAATATGTTGGAAGAAGGGTCTACTAGATCACATTATAGCCATAGACATGGAATCAAGGCAAGATAAATTGTTGGGAGGCCTTGGAAGGATAATTTTGCTCACACGTGTGGTTGCAGAAGTAGTTGCAGGGGGCCAAAAATTTCAAACCTATAGTAGAGGATGAAATTCTGAAACTAAGGGTCGAAGTTGTGCTGCTGGAAGAGGTTTAAATGGGTTTGACTTGGAAAAGGGAATCACATCATTATGAAAGGTTGGAATTGGTATTAAAATTTATTTACCTTGGTTTATAGGTCTTTGAATTCGTCAATTGAATAATCTATAAGAAGAGAAGATATTTTACGGGTTTTCCCAAGTGGAGAGGTTTTGGCCCTACCTTGCAGCCTACATTTTGTGTTCTTGTGTTCTACTATTATTCTTGTTTTTGTATTTTTTTGATGATATACAAACATAATAATAAGTGAAGAATATAATAAGTAAGAAAAAATAGAAAAACATCACAAACAATTATCATCGAAAGAGAAATCATCTAATCTATTTCCCTATATATTTCTCAACACAAATGTCTAGGTAGTGTCTATGTTTCGATTTAATTTAATTTTTTAGTAGATTAAAATTGAAAATTAGGTTAAATTTTCCACTTAAAAAAAAAACACTACGCAGTGCACTTGATATGTTCGGCTCACCCCGGTGGCAGTGCACCCTGTAAATTTACAGGGTGCATCGTGTTTTGGTGTGTGAACATAACACACTGTCATTGTTGCAGGGTGTTTTGAAATAAAAGCACACCAAGAAATATGTGATAGATCGTACACTAGTTCATCACACTCGATGTTTTTATATTTACCAAACATATTGCAAAAATAATATTTAAAAATATAGCTATAGCTTGGTGTATTTGATAAATTGAACGTTCTTTACCAGTGCTAAAAGGTTATCTGTGTGCACCAGTGCACAAGTGTGTTGCATCTCTATCAAAAGTTAAATATGTGGACCAAAAATGGGGCATCATAATTATGTGTGCACTGATATTGGTGCATTTATAGTTCAAAGTACATCAACGCAGGTGCATGACTGCTTTTTGAGTGCACCAATATTTTTTTTTTTAAATTGAAAGTTATGTTTCCATATTTATAAATACAGGTTTAATTTAATTAAAATATATATATATTATGTATGAGGCTAATGTATTTTATATTTCAATCATGTAGCAGAGACGTCAGTATATAGAGCACCAACACGAGCAAGAGGAGCAGGTGAACCCATACAATATGGTCCAAACATGGTAGGCCAGAGAGAAGGAGAGGGATGTATACACTTACCCCATTACTGCAGCGACTCGAGCGCTCATGAGGAATGTAAGCCTCCTCAAGTAATCTTAGGAGGATACATCCTTGAAGGTGCACTCAGTGTTATTGGCGCATCTAATCCACTGATGGAGTTCCCAGGTGTAGGCATTACATGTTGGTCCCAGGGCATGGTATATGCCCACTGATGAGGATATATACTTTATCATTGGCCTATCTAGGAGAGTAATATTTTCCCCAATTCCTTAATGTACCCCATGGGGTTGCAGCTGAGAGTCAGCTTGAATACACTCAAAGATATATCCGACCTTATGTGATCCATCCATAAGATTTTCAGGTTCATTGTGGACAACTATAGATTTATTATTTTAATACATAGGAGGTCAGGTACCTCTCATTATTAGTCACCATGATTTCACACTCTAGTAGTGATGGGAATCGCATTAGTTTCCCTATTTTGTATTATGTTTATTCTTTGATTCAATGCCACGTTTCATCAGATGGTTTGCCATTTTTTTAATGCAGTTTTGCATGGCTTTAGATATATGTTGTGCGTCGAGACATTGGAGGGAGACCTTCCTTTTTGCTTACAATATTTTTTGTTTATTTTTTGAAAGGGTTCTAGAGACAAGGCCTACTTTTGACTGTCACCCTCCTAGGTCAATCACTGAGGTCTGGATGCACATGTGGGGGAAGATGATGCCCAAGAGTGACCTGCCGAAGTATTCGACCAGGATTTTTCCAGAGGCACTGGCACTACTGGCCAATGAGGATGACCATGAGTTTGTCGCATTGGCATTTCTATATGCAGAGATTTATTGGAGAGGGTGTCCCAACATCCTCTTCATATCGGCTAACCCTCAAGATGATAGAGGTAATATTAGTGTTTTATTTAAATTAATCTAGTTTCATTTTATTATTTGAATGAATCAGAATAAAATTTATTCTAGCACGTTATTTAACTTGTTTTATTAAATTGTTTAATGAAATTGTCTAATTATTTTTTTGTACTATATATTTTGTAGACATCAACTAATTTGATGGAGACATGCCTCCTCCCCCACCGTCGGATGGAGGAGATGAGGAGATGGGCAAGGACCAAGAGGGTGAGGCACATCCTCAGGGGGGCATGGGTGTCTGGGACCGTAGGGATGGTCTATGATTTTAGATGGAATACTGTGATAGATTGGTCGAAGTTTTGGTTCGAGAGGGAGTCAGCCCTACAAGGCCTCAATATATAAGAGTGGATCCATTGATCGTGGATATCTACAGGGACTTCCTGCATGAGATGATGTCTCTTATGCGTACTATCATCGGATCTAGTAGGGCACTGGCAATGATGAGGGATGTAGGCCAACATCATGCAACAACATATACATCAGATGAGGGTGGTGATGATGATGATGAGTGTGATGATCATGATCATGATGATGAGAGTGGTGATCATGATGCTTCTGGTAGTACCACCCCATCAGATCATGGTCATCATGGTTTCTGTGATCCTTCTAGTAGTACACCTCCTAGTTAGTCACCTAAAGATGAGATGCTAGAGCTAGAGGATGTGTCTTATGTTTGTCCTAACACAACATACCAGTCACCTCCTCCTCTACCTCAGAGTTCGCCAGACCAAGTTGAGGGTGCAGTAATTGACCATCCATCGGTTTATACTGCAGACCAACCACCTCCTCCTCCACCTTAGTTGAGCTCGATAGACATTGATCATGATACTGCGGACCAGGCTAGAACTATGTACATTTTATCATATATTCGATTTTAATTATTTGACTTGTTTGTGTATATATATATATATATATATATATATATATTTCATTTTATTTGTTCATATTTATGTACTTAATTTATATGTTGGTGTTGATGTGTATATTGTTAAGTCATGTTAGATATGTTCATTTAATGTGCTTGCAGATAGATGTGTATGTGCATGATAGAAATTATTTGACATGGTATTTATATTAATTTGAGGATGTGTGTGGTGATGATGTTAGATTACAATGTTTTTGTTTTGCTAGATGTGATCATGATGATGATGCCTTGTTAGAATATTAGATTTGTGTGCTAGCTAATGAAGTTTATATGTGCTAGAGGTGTATATAATTAGATGATGGTAGCGAATTCAAATATGTATCTTAGATGATGTTTATGATTATTAGATGGTTATTATCATGATATTTACTTTTCTGAAATAATATTTATTATAGATTATGTATTGGTGAACTTATATCAAACTTTTATCTGTGAAATTGCATGCAAATGACTTATATTAAAAAACATACAAAGGTTATTTTATAAATTACAATGTTTAATATGGTTGAAACTATGATTGTAAAATTAGGATAAATATTTTTCTATTTCTTAAATAGTTCATTGATATTCAATCTAACTTAATTAGTAAAATATTTCAATATTCACAAGGAAAAAATAATTAAAGGAACAATAATTTGGTTAGTTTTTAATAAGATGAAAAAATGTAACTCATTTAATTTTTAATATAAAATATCATTAATAATAAATTATTCAAAAATAAAATTTAACTAATTCAATATTGGTTTATAAAATTCAATCTATTGTTAAATTTAAAAAAGTTGAGTCACAATTTTTTATAACTTGCAGCCTAGATCCATGTTAACTCTAGATCTACCAAGCATTGATAGGGATCAAATCTCTTGATATGCAAACATATTTTAGAGTGAAAAGAGATTTGATCCCTCTAGGCGCTTGGTATATCTAGAGTTAAGATGGATCTAGGTTGGTATAATATATATGCAGTTGACATTTAAATATTTTATTTATAAATCGCATTCTCCACCTGAAAAAGTTAAAATATGCCCCCTCATAATTTTTTATTGTATGTATAAATTTAATTATTTCTATTATTAATATTTTGTAAAATATTACATATCAAATCCATATTAAACATTGAAAATTTTACAAATATCCCTATAAATCAACTATTAATGGAATAAGAATTCTCTCAATATTTCTCACTAAAGTGAAAATATAAGAAATTTTTCAAGTTAAATTACTTTACTTTTCTCTATATAAAGTATCTATAAAGTTATGTTATTTAATATGGATATTGAAATATTTTATTTATGGTTGACATCAAAATATTTTTCGTTATAAATATATTTTTGTTTTAAATATCACATATAAATGGAACATAGAATGAATTACACATAATTGAATATCAATAATACTATTTCTTGTCATGTGAAAAATTACATTTCTTCCTTGTAGTAAAAAGTAAATAATATTTTTTTACTCATTACATTTCTCTCTCATAATAAAAACTATTTTTTTAAACTTTCGGTTACTTTATTTCTCTATATAAAGTTATATAAGATTAAGGTGTAAATTGAAGTATTGTAATTATGGTCACATTAATTTCTTTAGTTATTACTATTTTTAATTTCTTAATTTAAATTATTATTGTAAATTTGGTAGGACTTTTCATTTTACTTTTTCTTTTTTTTTCTCTTTTCTTTTTTTTAACTCCATTTTCATCATTATGGCTAGATACATCACCCCGATCGGGGAAGTGAATTGAACCTGTGATGAGTGCCATAACAACCCGCCACATCACCGTTTAACCAAGAACCCAAAGACATATTTTTATAAAATTTAATTTATTACTAAAGTTATGAGATTTTAAAACAATTTAAATTTAATATTTATAGCAACTCATACCATTTTAAATTAGAAATTTATCTCTCTAAAGATGAGGATAAAGAAATGTAACATAAGGCTTCATGTGAAGTTTCTTGTAGTTAGGGATTTACTCTATTGGAAATTCTCCATTTAAGAGACAAGTGAATGCTTTTCTAGTAATAAAGATATAACATTTTGATGTTAGTTTGGTTCTTTATTTTCTATTGTATTTGTGCAAATTTAACTCTTTTTTATAATAAATATGACTTAAATAATACAAAAATGATAATATATTAGATTTAATCTTTTGAAAAATAATATATTTGATTGTTTCTGAATGAACAACTCAAAAAATATTATTTTTTCCACACTTATCATGACATAGTCACTAAAATTCATGTTTTTCATATTTATCCTAGCTAATATTGCATCATGTTCGCAAGGATAAAGACATGTCTACTTTAAATAATTTAGTTATAAATACATAAAAAAATAGATATTTCTTTCACATAATCTAAATAGAAAAAAAAATGCATCACCAAGTCTATTTTAAAGTCAAAGAAATGCTTCTTAATCACCATCAAAAATAGAAATACTTAGTTTTAAGTACTGTAAATTTGTTTCCATTGCAAGAAAATGTGTAAAATTTTTTGTGAATCTTACCAATTATGTTATAAAATTCCAACAAGACGAATAAAAAAACAATATAATTAGTGAAATAATGACAACAAAAACATACAAAAATTGTATAAATGATGAAATAACACAAGTACATATCACTTTCCATTGTCATCACCTTGATTATTGTCCTCGCTTGGCATGATAACATTGTTGTTCTCAAAAATATATTTTGATCTAAGGTCGTGTCTTAATATGAACCACCAATCCCTATCTAACACATTTGGGTAAAAAAAAAACTTTGTTGCAGTGTTTTGAGAAAACATAAGGCTCCCTAGCTTCATGCCACATCTTTCTAGAGTTGATAGATATTGGCTTGCCATCGTGATCTTCCTTTACATTATTCCGATCAAAGGTGTCCCACCACTTGCACCTAAAACTAACACATTGGAATGAAGAGAGGCCCACTTGAATGATCTATTGTATATTTCCAATGTAACCTAATGTCCCCTACATTAGGTTTTGATCATGGTGGCTAGCACAATTAGATTGGTCGAAATCGACTTCCACTCCAAAATCTTGTGTAATGCATCCATCATTGGTATCATTTGTGTGAAAATGATGTCCATATGCCCACATAGATGGGAACAAAAGCACCTATAAAAAGGTGAAAAAATCATAGTGTCATGTCTATAATAACACGAACATAATTAAAAATATAAAATATATATATATATATATATATGTTACAATTCAAAGTGCAGTATGAAGTTAAAATTGTAAATAAAGAGAATATAATTATTGAGTTTCTACACCCAGTCCCTATGTTTAGTGCATCCTCTTAAACATGCGGGTAATGACCAGATGTACAACATTTCTCTCTGATTTGATCCCCAACCCAGCTGTTAGGGCATGTCATTGGCATATTTTCTTTTAAATGATCAGGATAAGGCATGCTTCTACCATTCAATTGTTTGAATTCTTTCCTGTCATTGTCCCATTTCCTCTTCTCTACGTACAATGTGACCCACAGTTGTACCACTTCCATATTGTAAAGAATGAATGTGTTGATGGCTTCAATTTCTGAATTCATTAATGAAATAAAATCAATATATATATAGTACTAATTAGATAAAAATATGCATTAATATGAAGTTCATTGTGAATAGTTACTGTGTAGGAATTTTACTAATGACTCCTTGCACTTACTCTTGATCATGCACCTATTTTCATTCGTTTCGAGAAGCTCCCCTGCTCTTTTGTTTTCATCCCTTTCGTCGTCCCAAATTGTCACACCTAGTGTGTCGTCGATTTTCTTGATGTAGTCACTGGAATAATAGAAAGAATCATACAATATATACCCCTATTCCATAGACCCCTTGGGTTTTGCTCTTTATCGAACAAAACCTTTCAATTTCTTCATGTACCTATCTAAGAAGAAAATCCAATGATAAGAAATGACCCCAACTAATTCAACCCCATCTACTAGGTGAATTAGAAGATGAACATGCAATTACTTGAAACTCGTCGGCAACTCCTTCTCAAATATACAAACAATATCAACTATCTCTTGACGCCACTGTGGAACTCTAGCCATACAAATCTCCTTTAATGTGATCCAACGTACAAATGCAGATAATTTATATATGGCACGTTGCAGGTCTTGGGGGAAGTCATGGTTCACACACCCACGCACGAGCAGAGGATAATGGCTTTGCATGGTAAATATTATATTATACAAAAATTAATTATAAAATATCCCATTACATTAAAATAAAAATAAAATATAAAAACATGTTTTTTATGTACATACTTTTACAAGGTTTAAATGGTCATGTGATTTCAACCTCAACAAATGGTCTTCCATAGTGAAGTAGTGTCGTAGTGAAGACCCATATAAATAAGGCACCCTCACACTCATTATAGCTTCCTTTTACAAAGAAATACCATCTTTCTTTAAAATCCATGGGACATCACCTTCTTTGAAATACCAAGAGGGAATAGCCTCTCCTCTGGTTTCTTTTCTTGGCCATGTTTATTTTTAGTTTTTGAAGAAATAATATCTCTCCTACAAACCAATGTGTCACTTTGTTTTGATGATATGTGCCATAAAGAAGATGAAACATTTTTAAATATATGCATGGGATCTATTAAGTGGTAAAGCTTAATATTCTCCCAATATGGGAGCTCATAAAATACAAATTTCCTTTTCATGCCAATGGGAAATTTCTCAACATAGGTGTCGAAGAATTATGGATCCTTGAACATAGGCTCCCCATTTGAATCGAATATTTATGAAAACTCCTCCTCCTTCTCTCTCTCATATTCTCTATGCCATTCAAAGGGTATCATTATTGCAGTCCTTTGGGTTCTCTCTGGTTTACCATTAAAAGCGGATGTTGCTTTTCTGTAAGGGTGTTATATTAGTAGGAATACCTTGGAGAAATCATACACTGGATTTCATAGGTGTTTGGACCATCTAGCCTTCAGAGAAGGTCCACAACATTTACTTCCATGATAACATTTTGTTACAAGGCCAGAGAAATTAGTGTATACATGTTGGCACGTTAGCGACCATGAATATATGAACAATTACAACGAATTAAATTAATATTCGAAATAATATTATTACTAAAAAAATCAATAAGAATGTAATTTACCATAGAAAAATGTATAGTGTAAGCACCTATGCCATACAACGTGAAACTCCTCTTTGTTGTGATGGGTCTTGATACATCATACACATGCATCCCTTCGCATAATTCCTTCAATTCATATACCAATGGTTGTGAATATACATCCATATTCTTCATTTGTATTTTATCATGGACTATGAGAGGCAACATAATTTGTTTCATTATTCATGGAAAACCATGGGGGGATATTGTAATTGATCACTACTAAAGGCCAAATAGAATAGTTAGTGTTTTGGAGAGAAAATGGGTTGATGTAATCCATGTTTATGTTGTGTCATAGAATTCGTACTTCATCCTTGAATTTTTTTGTTGAAATATGTAACTAGGTTCAGTATTCATAATGACATATGTAATCATGATTTTATGTAATTGATGTAAAGAAGAAAAAATTAAATTATTTTTATTTTTCTTGAGACATGGGTTTCATGCTCAAGGAATTTAATTTTTGTAGAGAAATCTCTCATTGAGAGATTCTATGGCTTTCCATGTGGTCTAGAAGTCAAAAGATTATTTTTCATGTATGAGAGACCCTTCTTGGGCATGTTACATAATTATTTGAGTCATTTCAAGAGTCGAAAGACCCTTTAAGACCTTGTCACAAGTGCAAAATCAAGTCGGTCCTCCAGAAGCAAATTGATTTATCAAAAGGACGAGTCAGCATAGGAATATGTCAAGTCAGCTTGTTTTCATGTTCTAATCATTATATAAAGAAGGAATCGACCTCACTTGGAGAAGCATCAATCAAGCATCTATGAATAATAAAGAAGTGTAAAAAAAGGAAGGAATATAACCCCTTGAGAAGCATATACAAGGAGAAGAAGATCAAATTATTTTCCTGTTGTTTTTGGGTCTCTCCTCTCACACGTGTGACTGCAATTAGAGTTTCCACAGTAGGGTTACATCAGTCCTCTACGGGGCTGAGAAAAGGGTCAAGACAGGAGCATCATTACTAGCCAAAGTCACCATGAGAAGTGTGCAAGCATAGCGAAGGTGAAGAGCCACATAAATATTCCCAATCAACCTCACGCATGTCACATATTGACAGTTGCAGGTAGGCCAAAAATTACAGGTTTGTGAAAAGGGGTCGAAATTCTAGAGTAGAAGAAATCGAACATACAAAAGTCATTTTGACTAGTTTTGACTTGAATAAGAAGAAGAATTGTTCAAGGAATCCTTGTGACTTGGTCTTGGATAGGTTCTTAAGTCAAGGGTCTTGTCTTGTAATTTATCAACTGAAGAATTTATAAGAAGAAGAATTCAATGGTTTTTCCTCTCAATATTGGAGAGGTTTTCACCCTGGCTAATAGCCTATATATTTTGTCCTTTGTCTCATTGTTCAATATGTTTTGGTAGATGTTTGATGAAGAGAACAAAATAATAATCAAGCTGAAGAAAAATATAATCAAGAAAAGTAAAAAGTATTCACAATCAGTTATCATAAGTAAGATAAATCATCTAATATCACTGCCCTAGATTTATCAGCATGGAATGAGAGCTTAGGTGACAAGCCAAGGAAGGGCATATCAATAGAAGGACACTCAAGAATCAAAGTTCGATACAGTTTCTTTTATCAAGAAAATCAAAGAACAAAAAATATTCTCTCATCTCAAAGGAATTTCGAGGACAGGGATCACATCATCATCTTGAAGGAAGCCAAAACCCTAGTTCGACATCTACACTTGGAACTTTATTATCATCACATCAAAGAATAAGATCTCAAATATCATATCCCTACTCAAGGAAAGGAATACAAATAAAGTCATCTTGAATTCTACTCATTCAAGGAAATCAATATCAAAGGCGTTGTCATCATCCTAAAAAATTCAAGCTGATCTCCCTCTCCTTGGGTCAAGAATCATTTTTAAAGAAAGACATATTCTTCAAGAAGAAGTCCTCTATTATTAATCTCATAATCAAAATAAAAAAGGAATCAAGTTGAAGTGAAGCATCTTCACAAGTAAGTACATTTGTGTCTACATCTGAATCAACAAAAATGTCTTTTTGCAAGGTGTTGTAAGGGAAACCCAACAACCCCCCATTTTTTAAATAGTTACATCAAATAATGGGGGCCCTTTCAATTAATTTTTGGCTAAGCACCTTTTATGATTTTCATTAAGATAATCATCCTGCAATTTTGCAATTTTTTCATTTTTATCAGATTTCCATTTTGATTGTTTCATTGAATTCGATTTTTAGCAAGCTTTCCATCGATACATGTTTCGCCCCATTTGGTCAACCGGTTTGTAAATGGAACGCCTTTGAAGTTTGATCATTTTTGTGGTCAGGATTAAAAATTGTATAATATTTCATTTTTCCAATTAAAATTCATTGTAAATATTAACTTTTTCTTAATCCTGAAACGTTGAAATCCCGAAATCCCTAAATCCCGAAATGTTGAAATGCCAAAATCCGGAAATGCAGAAATGCTGAAATGCCGAAATGCTGAAATGCTGAAATCCCAAAATGTCAAAATGTCAAAATCCAGAAATTCCGAAATCCCGAAAGGACGAAATGTTGAAATGTTGAAATCCCAAAATTATATATATATATATATATATATATATATATATATATATATATATTAATAACATGATAAAAATTAATTAATATTTTCAATAAAATTTAGGATTAGATTTTTAATTAAAAAATTTTAATTTTTAGCTAAGGCAACAGAATTTCCATAATTCTAGAAATTTTAATACTCTAACTTTGGAAGCTCATAGATTGAGTTTTATTTGGCCAAATGAGGCCTAGGATGGCTCATTGGATAGATAAAATCATGGATATTATTCCTGAAGTGGATTCATTTCCATATTTGATCATTTATTGGGCCTAAAATGCAATAGAAGTTCAAGCTCCGCATTTTTTAACAAAACTAATTTTCTGAGTTTTATTTTATGCATTTTCATTTGCCCACAACTTCTTCTGAGTGCAGATCCATTCTTTTATGTTCCCCTTGGCCAATTATATCATCACATGCATCAATTGAAAGCTTGTATTTCTTTTATTTCAATTATGTAATTAATTTTTGATTGGATTTGTTTTAATTCCAGATTTGACATTTTGATTTTATTTTTGCATTTAATTTAGTTTTAATTTGTTTTTTGCAGGAAAACAATTGAAGAGATGAGAAGAATAAGATCTCAATAAATGAGAAGGCTACAAAAATTGAATAATATGATTTGAACCAATGAAAATTGATTGAGAAGAACCACTCTTCAACAAACTTTCTTATGAAGAAATCCTTTTGTAAATAATATAAATAGCAGATTGTGGAATGTAATAGGGTTTCTCTTCTCTGCAATTCAGGAATTCTTGAAAGCATTATTGTATAGAGGATTTAGAATTGTAGGGTAGAGGAGAGAAAACTCAGATCTGGGGATTATTGAGGATTTTTATTTTGCATGTTGAATTATGTATGGAGAACAAATTTTGCATTATTGCATCTCTAGTTTAAAAGCAGCATTTCAAGCATTATAAAGGACAGTTGGAAATAGGAGTTAAAAAAATGGTTTCAATAAATTGTATTTACAATACTATTATTTTAAATGTTGGTTTCATTTTATGATAGCAAGGATGTGTCATTTTATTCATATTTGTACACTATTGTCAATATGAATAATTTGTCTCAATGATATGTTATTATTTATCTCTTCTCTTATGGGTTGAATTCTGATTTCTGAGTAACTATTTACTCATAAATATGTCTTTTAATACATATTTAACAATCAATATCATTTTTTTGAACTACTTCCTAAATGTTTTTGGTTTATTATCTTAGTTAATAGGTCTTTGAATAGGATGTGTTCGGTATACATAAATATCAGTTAATTGAACTTCTTCATTAGCTTGATATCCATCATAAGCCAAACACATTTAAATCCCAATTATTTAAAATATCTTGCTCTCGGCTGGGTTAGATCTATATCTACCTAATTGAGATAAGATTATGATAATTATCATTTTTCCGTTCATTTTAAAATAATTCTTCATTTTAGATTTAATTCTACATTCCTAGAATTCCTCTTCCCAAAGAGGCAATACTTTAGTTGTGGTTTGGCTGAGCCCCAAATTAGCTTAAGGGTCACTCTCTTGCTTGATAAAAAAGAGAAATGATATGATGTCTCTTTCCCATTGGTAGACAAAAGTTATATTTTAATCATTGGAGATTGAGAGAAGGTAATTGGACCTAGTTAAACCAGTCGAAGCCACCATTCCAAACAGAAAATGAGTTGCTTTAAGGTCCCGACCGTGTGGTCATCCCCCATGTTGTTGCAGTGAATTTTGAGGCTTCAACATTTTGGCGCTAGAAGGAGGGCATGAGACTTGTTTTCATTTGTATTCTTTGTATTCTAACATTTTATTTTTATTACAATGGCTCCTAAAAAACTTCAAATTTGAAGTTTTATTTTTGGACGTGCATCTTCTAATACTCCACCAGAAATAGTAAGACATTTGTCTCAGGTAAAGTTTAACGGTAAGAGGAATAGTTTTGGATTTAATCATACTTTACAATTCATTCAAAAATTTTCAAATTATATTTTTCAAGGAATGGATGAAGGTGTTTTATGCAGGATTTTTACTCTTTCATTCTTGGAAAAAGCCAGAAGTTGGTGTCAATCACTTCCAGCTGCCTCAATCCACACTTGGGAACAATTTATTACAATCTCCTTTTGTAAATTTGATGGATATATCTACGAACAGGTATGTGACGATTTTGAATATCTACGCAGGTTTGAAGGTGGGTCTTTAATTGATTTTACAACAAGGTTTTGTTTAAATTATTTAAAATTTAAAATTGAAGATAAACCTTTGAAAGAAGAATTATCAGATTGGCTTGAAAATATTTTCTCTCTTCCTTCCATTCATAATCCATGTGAAATTATTGCAAGCTTTGCTCAATATCCTTCTAATTTCAATGACATAATTGAGAATTCAAATATGGGGGTGCGAACAAATGATGATGAAGTGACCTCTATTATGTATGATCAATTCTTTCATTTAGTGCACATTTCCTATAATATTGATAATGACCAAGGTGCACCTTCACATGTCAATGAATCTCAATCACAAAGCTTAGAAAATTTCACTATTCAACCACAAGAATATACTGCTTTTAAATCTGAAAATCAATGTGAATTAGAATCAGAAAATCAAAGAATAATCCGGCAAATACACACAACGATTAAATATTCCAATAATACACAATCTATTGCACAAATTTCTGAATTTTTTTTTTATGAGAAAATTCCAAATTCAGGACAACAAAACAACATTCTTCAAGAAAGCACAATTATTCAAGTAAATAATCTTAAATCTTAAATTTTCAATGAAAAAAATGCATAAGAGTTCTCAAATAGAGACATTTTTAAACACATTTTTTCGGATTCATATTTTTCCCTTTATCCTGATAATTTTTCTAATAGAAATTTATCCTCTCTTCACTTTAAAGATATTTCAGAAAAAAGAGACGCTGATCTAAATGAATTTCCAATGAGTTTTTATCAAGAAAGAGAATTAATTATTGATCATTTTTCTGGCATTAATGAATAGGAGCTTAATATTCCTTCTTGTTTTGATACATTGAATTAAATCAAAGAGAATTCTAATGAATTTCATGAGGTCATTTATGATAGCTACTTTGACATTGAGGATATCAATTTGTCTTCTTTACAATTGAATCCTCATGATCAAAGTCTAATCACATGTGAAAATGAAGAACAATCTGATTCAGAAATTATTTCAAAGTGTTCTAATTTTTAAACAATTAATCATACTCATGATTTCAACATTCAAGAAACCATTCCAATCTATGACTTTTATGATGATCAAGCTCGAATTCCTATTCATAGTCATAACCATTTCTCGAATTCATAAGTTGGTATCATCAATCATTCTAATTGCATTATTCTGCCAAATTCTTGAGAAGAGGAAATTGCTTTAAGTCAGTCTCCATTGTGTTGTAACAATAATTGTAACATTAGTGTAAACTATGATTCAATTTTTTTATTATTCCATAATTTATTTTTAACTTCATATTTATCTTTTGTTTTTAGTCTTAGATTTTTAGATACTTTGTGCTGGCATGTTGAGCAGCTCAATTTTGAACACTTAATTGATGCATTACCTCAATGGAAAAATGAAGATACAAATTATAATTGTGAACATCAAGAGCTATTAAACTTCCAATTTCAATTGATGTTCATTCCTTTTCAATTACTTCTTACTTCTCAAGATCAGTGCCAACAAGAGAGTGTATTTTCACAATATGAACAACAATCTAATTCAATTAATAATCTTCTGTTGGATCTATTGCACTTCCATATGTTTTTCATTGATTAATTTGAAATACATTTGGAAAGATTTCCTTCACGGAAGATCATTAATAATTTAACACTTGAAAGTAACACTAAAAAAATCTTGCAGACCATTGTATCTAAAATTTCTTATTCACAATCGAGCCTGTCATCCTCTCTTTTGAACCTTTCCCAATCCATAATGGAAATCCATCCAAATTTATATGATCCAATTGAAGATCATCTAGAAGAGACATTTCAAGAGAAGGTAATTGTAAATAAGCTAGTCTCTGTAATTAGATTTGCAATTTGTGTATATATTAGATTATTTTTATTCATGTATTTGTATTTTTCTTACTAATGTTTGACATGTACATACATGCAAGAATTAAAATGCCTACATGGTTACAATGGAAGTATGACTATACTTAGTCATGTTTCCTTCATTGATTTCGAAATAGGAAAAGATTAATTTTATTTTTCGTTTGCATTTATTTCATTGTTTTAGATTTTCAATAAAGAAAGTAATGAATCTGATTTATTTTGGGCATCCCATTTCAATTGTGGATAAGTAGCATAGAGCATTTTAGAAGCTCTTGGATTATCAGATCATACATATTTGTCAAGCCTTCAAGTGTCTTGTTTTTCAAAAGTCATCACATTAATCATACATGAAGAAATTCCAAGGATTCGCTTCAACTTGAAATTTTTTTATTAACAATTAATTATGAAGAACTCATTTTTACCACTCTTGTCTTCCAACGTAACTTTGGAAATGGTGCAATTAAAAAAAAAAAAAAACTCATTACTTATCATTTTAGATCAAATAAGTAGGTGATGTTGAACATATGAAAATTTTCAAGAACTTGAAGCTTCATGAGGTAAAAGTTATAGTCATTTTCTTCCAGGTATGTGTTTACATGTTCACCACCATCTATTCTTTATTTTCATTTTCAAAAGGTATTTCTTATTTCTATTATGTTTTGTGTGCAGGTCTTCATTAACTTGATTATGTAGATCTGAGATAAGAAAGCAGCTAACCCTTGTTTTCAAATCTGCAACATGTTCAGGGAAGTATTTATTATTTCGTCTAAATTTGAGGATTATCTAATTTTCTTATATTCATTTAAAACTTGATAATTTTTAATAAAATTTCAAAGGAATAATATCAGATCATTATATTTCACAACTCTCTTTATAAGGAAGATCTGGTAAAATTACTTTCCAATCAAATATTTTGACAGTTAATTAAAATATTAAAGAATTATTTATTTTAAAGAAAAGTTAAATCATTCACTTTATTTTTGAATTGAATACTTTAGGAAATCATCGGTCCCACATATGGTATGTCATATATCGCAATTTGCGTATCAGAGGTTCTGAAATGAGCATACTCCAAATATCTCTGATCCCCCAATATGTCCATTCCCTTTGATCTCCATTGAAATTTTTCTTTTGATATCATATCATCTGTATCGCAATATTTAATCGGAGGCAGCTCTTACCATTTCTCGATAATAAACCTCCGATGCAAGTCTTCTGATATTCCTTCTTGATCATTCTCCGATAAAATGACTTCGCCAAAAATTGTGATGTTCACACAACCCCCTACCCGATACAACATTTAAATTTGTTTCTAAAACATATCACGTCTTTTGATAAATCGCAAGTTTGGTTGGAACATATGTTTTAAAGTTCTGATATCCCGGATCCAATATGAAATTTAATCAATATAATAAAAATATCGGGTTCGTTCTTCATCACACATTGCTGTATCAATGATGTTACATCCCGTACTCAAATATTCCGATCGTTAATTTCTTATTAAGTCCAAAGTCAATCCCACCAATGAGCCACATCATTTATTGCATTTTCGTTATCGCAAGAATAATATTGGTGTTTCATATATCTGGCATAATTATTCTTCAATCTCTGATATGACTATTCTTCGATATCGCAAATTCTCCATCGCGGTTTCTCATTGCACATGCTCATATCGCAACTTTGTCACCACAAAATATTTTATATCGAAACACAAAACTCAAATGAGGCCTTGTCCTAAGATATTCCGATGTGATAGAAATTGATATATGACTCTCTACCATTGTCTGTTAATTATTATAAAAATTCAATCGCATATTGGCAAATATGGAAGTCATAGTTTTGAAGTTATGCATGGCAAAGAATCTCGCGATGCGAAAAATTAGGCAAGGTAATGTCTTGATGATTAATTCATATTTTTAATTTTCTTTTATTCTGCATTTCTCTCCATACTTATCATATATAGATTCAAATCCTCTTTATATATTGTTACATTATTCAGGGTTTTGAATCAACTTTAATATTTTGGGGCTGATATAAATTAAGAATAGAAGAAGCAAAAGAACATTCATCGCTGCAATTCATAAAGAAGCATATCTTCATCCTCATTTCTGATGGATTTAATTTATTTCTGATTCCTTGAACATGAAACTTTCATTTCTTTTATTTTATTTCTTGTTTTTTTTTAGATTCAATCAATAATGATTTTTGGTCAATAAGATTTCAGTCAATTCAGCTTCTTCATATTTTCAATTCTAATTAAATAAATAAGTTAACTTGTTTTGGAGAAAATCATATTTCTCAAGTAAGATTAAATAAAATTCTCCAATGGTAAGTTTCATGTTCCCACTTTCATTCATTTCATTATTTCACTTTTGGTTTCAGTTTTTATTTTTAGTTTTTTTTTATCTTGAACTCTGTTTTTACAGGTCTTCGTGAACATCTCACACCTCTATCATATTAGTTTTGAAGTTCATTCTCTTTTGATCAATTTTTTTGAAATTTTTAAGAGGAGTAATAATGAGCTTCATCGAATCAGCTAAATTACGGAGTTTCTGGACCTCTAGTCTAATTCTTTAAGCATTGATTTTATTATAAAATGGTTAAGATACTTTTATGCAGGTTTTATCCTAAAGAAGGAAAGTTTGCAGCAGACGAAGACCTCTTCATTTGAGCTAAATTTTACCTCATAACTGTTACTCATTCTCTACATTTTGAGAGCCTCATTTCTTATAACTCTGCAACAATATATATATATATATATATATATATATATATATATATATATATATAATCTCAACATCGGAATGAACGTACATATGCATATTTTCTTTTATCTCTTTTGTTGTGACATTTGTATAAATAATATTGTTGGAGTTTATCTTTTAAATTTGTATTTTTCTTTTTTTATTTTCTTTCGTCATTTTTATTTTTGTTTGTTGATTTATTTTCTTACTTTAGTTTAGAAATTATTTTCCTTTTTGCCTTCAATTTTGATTTGATTTGATTTTTGTGACTTTAACATGATTTATGCTAAATGCCTTTTTCTTACCTAACAGTGATTGACATACATGGAAATCTTTTACTCTATCTATTTGTGAATTTCATTTATTATTAAAGGTGTATCCCTATGGAACCATAAGACCATCTTGTTTTAAATGTTTTTCATGGAGGAACACACATCCTTTCTAAGGAAAGAACTGATTTGAGTTTAATACAATGAATCCTTCTCACCCCTCCACATAAAAACCTCTGATTGATAGTTGTATGGAAATAATTTGGAGTCAACATTATGAAAGTACTATGTCCATTTAACATAAATATCTATTACCATCCCACCTATTTCACTCAATTACATCACAAACTAAAATCTTTCAAATGCGCTTATCAAAAGGGTGATTAAAAGAGGAATCATGGGAAATACAAGTAAACATGTCGGGGCTATGGACGCTTGCTGGCAGTGGGACTAGGCTTGTATGGCATAAAAGACAACTTCGTCGAGGTACTGTTCTGGCTCGCTAACACGAAGGGATGTCAGGGACAATAAAAAAATAGACATATGCTTTATCAAAAACTCCTATACGTACCTTTTTCTATTATTTCATATGAGGTAGTTTTAAAAAATAAATTTTCCCAAATTTGGATTCATCACTTTTACTCGAGTTTGTATTAAGTACTTATCTTTACAAACTCATATTGCTTAATCTATTTATGTGCGACGTATGGAAATGTTTTACTGCTAGATGATTTCGTGATTTTCATTATTTTTAACCTTTGGGTAAATTAAAGTTCATTATAATTAATCAGAGATAATTGATCCTTCACCAGTGTGTCGCCATTGTTGTAGGGAAAACCCAACAACCCCCCCATTTTTGAAATAGTTACTTCAAATAATGGGGACCATTTCAATTATTTTTTGGCTAAGCACCTTTTATGATTTTCATTAAGGTAATCATCCTGCAATTTTTCCATTTTTTCATTTTTTTCAGATTTCCATTTTGATTGTTTCATTGAATTCGGTTTTTAGCAAGCTTTCTGCCGATACTTTTTCCGCCCCATTTGGTCAATCGGTTTGTAAATGACACTCCTTTGAAGTTTGATCATTTTTGTTGCCACGATTAAAAAATGTATAGTATTTCATTTTTCCAATTAAAATTCATTGTAAATATTAACTTTTTCATAATCTTGAAATGTCGAAATCCCGAAATTTTGAAATGTCGAAATCCAAAAATGCCGAAATGCGAAATTATATAATATTATAATAATATTATTATTTTATTTTTTATTTTTTTATATTTTTTAATTTATTTTTTAATTAAATTTGTACTTAATTAAAATTAATAACATAATCAAAATTAATTAGTATTAATTAATTAATATTTTCAACCTAATTTAGGATTAGATTTTTAATTAAAAAATTCTGATTTTTTGCTAAGGCAACAGAATTTCCAGAATTCTGGCAATTTTAATACTCTAACTTTGGAAGCTCATAGATTGAGTTTTATTTGGCCAAATGAGGCC
Source organism: Pinus albicaulis (assembly GCA_034641835.2). NCBI lineage: Eukaryota > Viridiplantae > Streptophyta > Pinopsida > Pinales > Pinaceae > Pinus > Pinus albicaulis. The sequence continues at coordinate 413,446,010 of CM076583.1, forward strand.
TCATTAGATAGATAAAATCATGGAAATTATTCCTGAAGTGGTTTCATTTCCATATTTGATCATTTACTAGGTGTAAAATGCAGCAGAAGATCAAGCTCCGAAATTTTTTTAACAAAAAAAAATTTCTGAGTTTTGTTTTTTGCATTTTCATTTGCCCACAACTTCTTCTAAGTGCAGATCCAGTCTTCTATGTTCCCCTTGGTCAATTAGATCATCACATGCCTCAATTTAAAGCTTTTATTTCTTTTATTTCAAGTATGTAATTAAGTTTTGATTGGATTTGTTTTAATTCCAGATTTGACATTTTGATTTTATTTTTGCATTTTAATTTAGTTTTGATTTGTTTTTTGCAGGAAAACAGTTGAAGAGATGAGAAGAAGAAAATCTCAATCAATGAGAAGGCTCCATCAATTGAAGAATATGATTTGAACCAATGAAAATTTATTGAGAATAATCATTCTTCAACAAAATTTCTTATGAAGAAATCCTTTTGTAAATACTATAGATAACAAATTGTAGAATGTAATAGGGGCTTCTCTTCTCTACAATTCAGGTATTCTTGAAAACACTATTGTATAGAGGATTTAGAGTTGTAGGGTAGAGGAGAGAAAAATCAGATTTGGGGATTATTGAGGATTTTTATTTTTCATGTTGAATTATGTATGGAGAACAGAGTTTGCAGTATTGCAACTCTAGTTTAAAAGCATAATTTCAAGCATTGTAAAGGACTGTTAGAGACCGAAGTTGGCGAAATGGTTTCTATAAATTGGTATTTATAATACTATTGTTTTAAATACTGGTTTCTTTTTATGATAGCAAGAATGTGTCATTTTATTCATATTTGTGCACTATTGACAATAAGAGTAATTTGTCTCAATGATATGTTATTATTTATCTCTTCTCTTATGGGTTGAATTTTGATTTCTGAGTAACTATTTACTCAAAAATCTATCTTTTAATACTGATTTAACAATCAATATCATTTTTGTGAACTACTTCCTAAATGTTGTTGGTTGATTATCTTAGTTAATAGGTCTTTGAATAGGATGTGTTTCGGTATACATAAATATCAGTTAATTGAGCTTCTTCGTTAGCTTGATATTCATCATAAGCCAAATGCATTTAAATTCCAATTGTTTAAAATATCTTTCTCTCGGTTGGGTTATATCTATATCTGCCTAATTGAGATAGGATTATGATAACTTTCCTTTTTGTTTTCATTTTAGAATAATTTTTCATTTTAGATTTAATTCTACGTTCCTAGAAGTCCTCTTCCCAAAGAGGCAAGACTTTAGTTGTGGCTTGGCTAAGCCCCAAATTAGCTTAAGGATCACTCTCTTGACTTATCAACAAGAGAAATGATCTGATGTCTCTTTCCCATTGGTAGACAAAAGTTATATTTTAAGCCACTAGAGATTGAGAGAAGGTAACTACACCTAGTTAAACCAGTCAGAGCCACCATTCCAAATGGAAAATGAGATGTTTTAAGGTCCTAACCGAGTGGTCATCCCCCATGTTGTTGCATAAAATTTCGAGGCTTAGGTGACAAGTCAAGGAAGGGCATATAAATAAAATGTCACTCAAGAATCAAAGTTCGATACAATTATCAATAAAATCAAAGAATAAAAAATATTCTCTCATCGCCAAGCCATTTCGAGTACAATGATCAAATCATTATCTTGATGGAAGTCAAAACCCTAGTTTGGCATCTACACTTGGAACTTTCTTATCATCAAATCAAAGAAGAAGATCTCAAATACCATGTTTCTACTCAAGGAAAGGAATACAAATAAATTCATCTTGAAGTCTATTCATCCAAGGAAATCAATATCAAAGGCATTGTCATCATCCTAAAAAATTCAAGGTGATCTCCCTCAGCTTGGGTCAAGAATCATTTTTGAAGAAGGACATATTCTTCAAGAAGAAGTCCTCTATTATCAATCTCATCATCAAAATAAAAAAGGAATTGGGTTGAAGTGAAGCATCTTCACAAGTAAGTACATTTATGTCTACATCTAAATCTACAAAAATGTCCTTTTTCAAGGAAATAAATAAGCTGGTTGGGGCTTCAAACTTTCTTTCATGGAAGAAAAGAACATATATGAACCACATAGAAAATGAGGTCATGGACCATGTTAAGGGATAAATCACTAAACCTCTAAAGGAATAATATCAAGAACTTACTAAATTCATGAAAGGGGAAGTAAGGGCTCAAAGGATTTTCATAGAATCCATAAGCATCCCCTCATTCCCTATGTATAAAAATTAGAAACGTTAAAATACATATATGACAAACTTGTAGAATTTTTCTCCATAAGCACTACAAGAGAATTGATCTCGTTAAGACAATAACTATACAAGAAAAATGTATCGCAAGAAGAAGGAATAGCCTCATAATTTATGAGGGTGTCTAAAATAAGGGACCAACTACAAGAGTTGGGAGAAATAATGTCTGACAAGGAAATGACTACAATATAGATCGATGCACTACCGAAGGAATTGGGAAAATTCACATCAAGCATCTATGGGCAGAAGGAATCTACTCCATTCAATGAACTATGGTCACTATTAAAGATAGAAGAAACAATATTGAAGGTAAAGAGTGATGTACGATCAAATGGGAAAACTTAAGCATATGTTGCCATGGCAAAGAGGAAAGGGGAGTTTGGAAAGTTTGGTCCTCAGAAAGGAGGAAGAATATGGTTAAGGTTCAATGTTATTGATGTCAAGGATATGGGAACTACAAGAATCTCAATAAGCACAACAACAAAATAGGAAGGGAAGAAGCCCATATCATTGAAGAAGTGGAAGAAGTTGAAAAGAAGAAATCCAAGAAGGAGGAATTAAAATCTCTGCTATGATTGAGATAAGTCTTCTCCACCTATTTATTTTTAGTTCTTGTAAAAAATAGCTATCATGGTAGGAACCATTATAATCGTGATAGGATGCATCATTTTTAGGGATGGAATCATAATAACATATGGTCAAAATCAAGAGCTCATAACACCATTATGGGAAGCTTGAAATATAGTTGAAGTCTATGGAAATCATTATTAGAAAAATTTATCTCTTGATAACCTCACTATAAGCATAAGTAGTAATTATGGATAAAAGAGAGTCAACTAGTATGGATCTCTTCATACATCATTGGAAAGGAGCATCTGCAAGATGAGGATAATCAAGATCCTCTACTAGAATCTTCATTAGAATGTTCATCTCTTAAAAGATGTCTTGCTAAGAATTCCACTTTAGATGGGATTCATTGTTTGAAAAATGATGGTATGATGAAAAAGGAATGTAGCATGTCAAATATGATCAAAGCACTCTTAATCAAGGACAGGAAGTTGTTGAAGGAATTCTAGATGACCAAAGAAGAAAAGAGGTATGTATGTTAATTCATGTCATTATATTGTTGCAGATAGTAAGGATTCATTCTCTACTTCATGAGTATGATCAAAGGAAATGGATCTCTCTGGTTAAAAGGTTGCATTGAAGGAATGGCGCATATTGACTAGATGAAATCAACATAATATGTCCTCATATGAAATATGAGGTGGTTAACAAAGATGAAGGAATTATGATTGGAAGTTCCTAGGAAGTAATGTGTGAATAAATAAAGGAAGAGATCATGAAAGATGAAACTATGGAGAAAGTAATATACATCCAATGACTAAAAGGGATTTGACTATGATATCTCCATAGGAAATATATGAAGACTTTAATGAATTCTAGAAAAGGAGACCATTGAAATTATATATTTTGGAGATGTGTCAAACATATGTGTGGGATGATGATATTTCAAGAAAATAGATGTCATGATGAAAGGCCATCATAAAAGGTAACTTTGATTTAATTTTCATTTTGATTTTTGAAAATGATATGGTTGGGTTAATACAGGATTTTTGAAAGAGATTTGTATATGTCACCAACAGCTAAGCACTCATGTGGTTAGATGAAATATTCTTAAGGAAACATGATGTGGAAAATATAGCTGTATAAAATCCATATGGGTAATAGAAGATAAATTTCCAACAAAAAGAGAGATGATATGACAAATGTGACTCGTGAAGGAAAGTGATGGATGGTTGATTCCCTAAAAAGATGAAAGATCCATAATATTAAAAATGAAATTCATAAAATCGAATGGAGGAGCACTACAAGCATCTGAAGGTCCCATTATATCCACTTGTAAAGTAAGAGTCGTTGCTGGAAACAGATCCCTAATTAAGAGGGAGCCTGGAAGCATTTCCCTATCTAAGAGGGAGCTTGGAAAAGCCATTGATTAATAGGGAAATTGGGTACATTCCTTTTATATGAATGAGTACATTCCTTCATTCAAATGGGTATATCCTCCTTAGTTGGGAGGGAGATATAGACACACTATTCTTGTCTTCACTTGGGAACAAAAGAATAGAGGATTGGGTAAGCATATGGAATCTGATACTCTTAGAGGATGTGGTAGGGAATCCAAGATAAGAGTAGTCGCAGAGGACCGATATTATTTGAGGAATGGGAATCTAAGATCAAAATAGTCCTGGAAGGACATACCTTGTGAACACTCGGTGGGGTATGATCCTAGAGAGACAATGATGAAGGTGTCTATAAATAATTAGTATCACCAACATTATGCTCTGATCTTGTAGAGAGATAGAGTTGTTATTCAAGGCCTTGCTATGTTAAAATGTTGGATGACATGATGCTATATATATGGGTTACCATTTCGACTCTTCTTATGATAATTCTTTAGATTGAGAATTTCCAAGTACCTTTTATGGATTATGAATACCTCCTTAGTTAAGAGGGACTATTGACATATGTAACTAGGTTTAGTATTCATAATGACATATGTAATAATGGTTTTATGTAACTGATGTAAAGAATAAAAAGTAAAAAAAAAAAAAAAGTATGCTTGAGACATGGGTTTCATGCTTAGTGAATTTTGTTTTTGTAGAGAAAGCTCTCACTGATATATTTTAGGGCTTTTCATGTGGTCTACAAGTCAAAAGAGTATTATTCATGTATGAGAGACCCTTCTTGGGAATGTTACACATTTATTTAAGTCATTCCAAGAGTCAAAAGACCCTCCAAGACCTTGTCATAAGTGCATAATCAAGTTGGTCCTCAAAAGAAGAAAATTGATTTATCAAAAGGACAAGTTAGCCTAAGGAAGATGTCAAGTCAGCTCATTTGCATGGAAAAATCACTATATAAAGAAGGACTCGACCTCACTTGGAGAAGCATCAATAGAGCATCCACGAAGATGAAATAAGTGTGAAAAGGGAAGGAATATAGACTCTTGAGTAGCAAAGATAAGGAGAAGAATATCAAAGTATTTCATGTTGTTTTTGGGTCTCTCCTCTCACATGTGTGACTGCATTTAGGGTTTCTATTGTAGGGTTACATCATTCCTCTAAGGAGTCGAGAAAAGGGTCAAGAAAGGAGCATCAACACTAGTCAAAATCACTAAGATAAGTATGCAAGCATAGCAAAGGTGAAGAGCCACATAAACCTTCCTAATCAACCTCACACGTGTGACATTTTGACAATTACCGGTAGGCCGAAAATTATAGGTTTGTGAAAAGGGGCCAAAATTCCAAAGTAGCCAAAAACATAGGTAAATTAGTTTGAATTTCATTGACTTGAAGAAGAAAAAGATTTTTTCAAGGAAGCCTTGTGACTTGGTCTTGGAGAGGTTCTTGATTCAAGAGTCTTGGTCTTCGAATTTATCAATTGAAGATTCTATAAGAAGAAGAATTCAGTGGGTTTTCCTCTCAATATTGGAGAGGTTTTTTCCTTGGCTGATAGCCTACATCTTCTGTCCTTTATCTCATTGTTCATTATTTTTTGGTAGTTGTTTGATTATGAGAACACAATAATAATCAAGCTAAAGAATAATATAATCAAGAAAAGTAAAAAGTCTTCACAAGCAGTTATCATAAGTAAAAGAAATCATCTAATATCATTACCCTATATTTCTCAACATTTTTCAAGCCATGTATCCTCTATTTGATTCATGGTTATTGAATCTATTAGGATTCACATAACTCATGACTCACTTCTGTGTGAGGCATGTCATCCATGAAACATGGCTAATTCTTTGCACGAAAGAGTCTCTACATCCTTGGGATTATAGGCATGTGCCTCAATATATTATGAGGAGGACCATGTGATTTACCCTTTTTTTTTAATTACAGTACCTGTCATGCTCACATTTAATACATATCTCTTTGTCTGCATATTATCCTATATATATAATATAATCATTCGAACATACATGATATGATATGTACTCAACACCCAACATTTTCAACAATTGCGTTGCCTCTTCGCAACTACCTAGAAAGACATTATCACTTAGAAGAACCTTATATTTGAATATCTTCCATTTGGTGGGGAATATAATTGTACAATTTCAATATTAAACATTCATAAAATCAGTCATTTTTAATTTTGACTGTGTGAAAAAATATAAGGAAATTGATCGATCATGCAGGTCAATTACCTTAATATTGTTGAGAAACATGCATTCGACATACCAAACTTTTATTTCACGTTGTATAGCAACATCGTTATCCCCAACTGAGTAGACTTTGACTTACCACTAGATCCAAAGAGAGGGGTGGTGGAAGCATATTTTAGGATTTCGAATAAGGTATCAACGATATGAGCATCATCCCCTAGCTCATAGTTATGGGATGCATCTAACAACATTGTCTCCATGGCAGTCGTATCCCATAAATAATCATCCATACCAACCTCTATTTAATTGCTTGCATTGACAACTTGTGATTAAGAACTATTATTGTTGTAGTCATTCCCATTGGTGAATCTAGATGTAGTTGGAATTGAATAGGTGGTTGATTCAACCATTCTTTATATGCTTCCTCTTCGATTCTTCTCTTAATGCAACCTTCTCTCGAGTTGACATTAAAGTGGGGTGCTTCGAAAGATGGTAGGTGGGTTTCTCATCATCACTAGAATCCTAATTTCAAAAAATATTGAACGTCATTAGCACAATATCAATGATATTACTAAGCGTGTCAATGCAATTGGTTTTTTAAAATTACATTATACCAAAAAATTAATACCATCTTTGATCTAGGATTGTGGCTGGAAAATGTCATGTTCCAATTAGAAGGGTGAAGAGGTTTTCCATTTTCATCTACCAAATGCTTGCGATATGTGGCTCCTGATAAGAGCTTCTGATGTTTTTGAAATGAAGAAATATTTTCTACATCTGAACTCGATTCTGAATTAGGTTCCAACATATTTGGATACATTTTTATTCAAATTGACATGGATTAAAAAAAAAATAAACAGTTAGATAATCGACATATAAATGAAATCTGAACTTACTGTAGATTGAAAGGGGGAAATTCATGAAGGACTTTGATCAACAATATGGAACAAGCAAGAATTTGAAGAATTTTCCATTTGATATTATTGAGATTTTTTCCCTGCATTTGAGAAAAATTAGAAAAAAAAAAAATTGTGTGCATATCTAAAATTAATCTCGACAACCATATAACCAAAACCTGAATTTCAATATAGTTTTCAAATCATTTTTCAATAATAAGGGAATTTTAAGTTGAAAATGTATATTATGAACTATTGTAATTCATGTGGATGCATCCTAAAGGATAATTTGAGATTATATGTCATTTTATGTGAAATTAAAATTCCAAGTAGCTTTTAAATCCAACTGATGTGCTTATCAAAATAAAATGCACCGATGCATTTAAAAAATTAATAGTGCTGGAGCATTCAAATAATACCTGCAGTGGTTTCTGAAATTTCGTAAAAAAATATGTTATCATGTCGGTGCTCTTCTACAAAAATGCACCGATCCATTTAAAAAAAACATCACTGATACTCACTTGTTTCCTGATTTAAAAAATAAAAATCAATTCAACCAACTCGGTGTTCTTATAAAAATTAGAGTATCGATGCTTTTAAATAAAAATCCCAATGTTGTGTTAAAAAAAAAAATCGCACTATTAAGGGATTTCAAAAAAAAAAAGCATCATGTCATTGCATTGAAATAATTTGGCCCCCTGGCAAATATAGGTGTGTTTTTTTTTATAAATGCACTGGGGCGCTTGACTATCGAACACACAAATGTGCAGATAAATTGAAAAAAAAAACGTGATTTTATTTTATTTTTTAATTAAAAAACAAGCAGAAATCGATTTTTCGAAATCTAATTTCATAGTGTCTTTTAAATATTAAAAATTTATTCACCATTTCATTATTTTACCCAAAATTTCAAATGAGTGATTTGCAATAGTGACATATCAAGTGCATATAGTGCAACAACAAAATACTTTCGAGCAACAAAAATATTCAAAAGATCATAAGTTGAAAGTTATGGTGATTCACTCAAAAACCTACATACCAAAAATTTTAAGTTTTATTTTTTATTTTACTAATAAAATAATTTACAATTTATGTTAGGGTTTGACTAAAAGAGAGATCATTTGCAAGAGAAACATACTCAGAGCATTGTGGAGCTGCAAAATATTTTGGATTCGCTAAAAGATCAGAAGTTGAAATGTATGGTGATTCAATCAAAACCCTAGATAACAAAAATCTTAAATTTTACTATTAAAATATTTTACAATTTTTTTTAGATTTATTCACAATTCAAGAAAAAAAGGATTAAAAACATTGTATATTAATAAATTTACTGTATATTTTACGAGTGAAAATTTTTACAATCGACTTTCCTATTTAAATTTAAAAAAAAAAAAAAAAAAAAAAAAAAAAAAACTTAAACCCCTGCTTCTTCCTACAAAATTTCACCTTAGGGTTTAACTTCCTCTACCACTTCACAATTAGGGGTTTTCAATTTAAACACTTTATATTTAATGGGTTTGTGTACTTATTATATATATGGCCTTTGAAACGACTATATTTTCTGTGGTGCAACCTCTGTAATATAACACGTCGATGCTCCTTATGTAATACAACACGACGATATATTATAACACTTTTGATTAATTCCAGCCTGTTAATTGTTTCTCCCAATGTAATATAACACAGTAGCGCACCTCTTCCAAATAACATTGTTAAATAAATTCGATGTATTAATACTTACAAATCACACCATAATAATTTAAAATTAATTTTCTATGAAGTGTTGAAAAATTAAACACCGAGTTTGTTTAAAGTTTTAGATGCATCGGTTACCAGAGATTTTTTGGCTAAAAATTATTTGATTTATTTGTAAAATATATTTAATGGCTTATGTATTGAATGGTATAAGTTGTATATTGACAAAAAAATAACTCAAAAGGTCTCAAGTAACAAAAATATTGATTGAAAAAATGATAGCACATCAAAAAAAACAAAGAAGACATGTTCTTTGTGAATTCTTTGCAAAATTAATATGTTTGAACTATATGTAAGTTTAACTAATATGTATTGGTTGGTGTGTGTCATGCAGAGCCACAAAATGAACAAGGTCGATAAGATTATTTCTAATCTAAGTGCAGAAGAGCATAAAGGCTTGATAGAAAAATTGTAGAATGATGAATCAGATGAATCAGATGAATGAAAAAATAATATTCAATATGAGTTTTTTTTCATTAATAATATACTTAAGAATATTAGATAACATGTTTCAAACAATCTATTAATTCAAATATGTTTATTGTTCTACAGGCTATAGCAACGAAGGAAAATATCAATGTCGTTCTAAGAAAAGAAATTTTTTAGAACATGTAAATGTCGATGAATTGGTCCTTAGCTCATCTGGAGTTGTGTTGGAGGCTAATGAAAGGGGGAATTTTTTTTACAAAACTATGAGGGATATAGTGGAACGAACTTATATATGTAATTTCTACTTACAATATGCAAATAAATCCAATTATTCTAAGAACAAAATTTTATCTAAACTACAGGAAGAGTTTCTAGAGTAATGGTCAATGAGACATGTCATACTTGCAATAGAAAAAACATACAAAAACAAAAAAGGATCATTCAAAAGCTAAAATTCCTAATTATATAAAACGATTTTCTATAATTATATGTATATATTACTACAAACCATTCATTTATTAATATAAATTTTGTTATATTTAGTTTTCATATATCATTATAAAAATAGTTTATTATTTTCTTTCAGGAAAATTATGAAAATCCAAAATGATCAAAGAGCTAATATGCAAAGCATGCCAGTGGGAATGTCCAAAAAAATGTATAAGGAGATGCTCAACGAAATGGACATAATTGCGTCACAGGATGAATCATATCACCAACAACGTGTTTCAAATGTATGTAATCATGATTTCCTTTGTACATATTAAAAAATGATTTACCATTAAATATTAATTTTCAAATATTTTCTTGCAGAAAATAAAACAAGTTAAAACTCATTTAACACACAAAACAAGATGACAAAAAAGAAAATGGTTGATTTCAAAGTTTGTGAGTAATTATTAATATTTCTTTATAAAAACTCAAGGTTTCATTTTTGTATATTTTAAGTTGTTTTACAACAACCATCCTTGAATGTCTTCAAATAGGTGCTAACATATAAAGAAGAACCATTAGAAGATTTGATTGACATTGGGTTAAGTAAGGGTTTTGAGTATATGTTGGCATATAAAAAATTAATTGTGGAATTTGTAAGTATCTTTGTTGTTTTACTTCTCTGAGTTTATAATTAATAGAACAAATAAATCCTTTATAGTAAATATATGATTTGTAATGAGGTTTAAAATATGCAAGAAACAAAGTATGGAAATACGTCGACAAAAGACTTATTGCAACAAGGCACGAGACTTGGTTTTAAAATCATGTGCACAATTTATGAGTCACTTCTTGCTATGGTACATTGCTATTCGATTTACATTGATGTATATTATTTATTTCAATTTTCATTATTCTCACCAATGTAGATACACTCATTACACTTTATGTTTATATTTGCATATGGAACATTAGCAAGAAAAGGAAAAAAATCGATGCAATCAACAAAACATTCGTCCAGATAACCCAATTCATAGAAGTAGCTCAAACATTGATAACAGTTCTAGCGAAGAATTATGATCTATTTGGATATCAATGCAATCTATTGTATTTTTTGAAATAACTGTCTGTGAAAATCAAACATTTTTTTAATGTAATGCATATAGTGTCCCAATTGAAAGACAAGTGGTTACTAATAACTATCCCATTTACTATGACAAAGAGTCTCTTATTGATATATGATAAAATACATTTTAATTTATTCTATTGTTTTATCCAATGTCACTGTGAAAAGTTACACCATTGATGAAATATATGGATGATTAAATATTATAATGAAAATATGTGAAATATGATAATATAAAAAATTAATCCAAACATCTTGTACAAATGAACTAATCAAATTTTAATTTATATGAATATTTTATAAGATATATGGTGGTTTTTCGATGAATAATGGGTTTAAAGAATTACAAAAATTGCATTGTCACGAGTCGATGTTTCACAAAAATAGAAAAATGCATTCATAAAATTGGTGTGTCTATAACATAAAAATGCATCGAAAAGCTATGTTATATAAAAGCTCTGTGATGACATATTTTTGCATGATCAGTGTCTTTTCTGAAAACAACATCACCGATGCGTTTATCTCTTCAATCATCGGTCTTGTTTGAGATTAACACCCCGGTGCATTGTAATTCTTAACACGCCAGTGCTTTCATATAACTAACTCCCTAGTCTTATAAAATATTACTTCCAACTCGGTGCATTATGAAAACTAACAGCATCGGTCCTTTTGTATAACTAATGCACCAGGGTGTTTGTACAAATGATACACATCAACACTACAAGTTTAAAACAAGCACTGACACAAATAATAATAATAATAATAATAATAATAATTGTGCCCCAATGTTGTTCCTTACAAAAACACCCCCAGGCTTTTTTATTTTTTAGCACCAGTGTGGTGTATATTATGCACCGATGCTCTTTGCATTCAACGCCTCGGTGATTTTAGTTATGTATGCTACTCGATGATTTACATATGTAGTGCATCGATGCTACATGTTCCATTAAGCGCACCACAAAAAAACATCCACTAGAAATTCCTGTCATCCAAACATTTTCAATTGTGAAGAAGTTTCAATAAAACCTTCGCTAAAACATCTAATATCACAACCAAATGTTTTAGTGGATGTTTTTTTGACAATTTTTTTCAATTTTATAACACTAAAAACTCCTTTATAATATTCTCTAGAAGGTATTTTCCTTGTAATGCATTGTTTACATAATACTTCATAACACAATAATTACCAATTGAACTATTCCCATGGATTATATATTGAAATTAGTATTTTTTAATTTTTTTATTTATTTATATTTTGATATATATCAAATAATTCTAATACATAGTTTTTTTTACTCCCACTATAACTTTTATCAGTTTTCCCATTATAAAAATACAAAAACTATATGCCACTTTCTTACAAACTAAAATTTATAATTTTAATAAAAGTTTTCATCATATTAAGTTTTTCAAATCCTATGCTAATACTTAATCTTGTAATTTAAGGACTATATTGAATTTTGTAATTATAGAAAAATAAAATAAATAAAATAAGGTGACATTAAAATTTTGAAAAAATAGGGATGCACAAGAATAAACTATTATTTTTTATTGTATAAATTATTTTAATAATATCTCATCATCTACGTACTCAATCACTACATTGCCACAAATATATGCATTATGCTTTGTAAGAAAAGTAGCATACCACATAGTTAAAAATGAAATTTCACAATCACACAAAATATCCATGAATAATGTGTGTGTGTTTCGAAAGCTAGTATGATTCCATTTTTTTAATCTTCTTACACCGTATTCAAATTAAATGTGAAAGTATATATTTGGATTGTCGCTAACATGTCATCAAGGATCATTATTTGTTTGCATTTAGTCTTTATACTTTGAAGTATAGCACTGTTAGTTTAGGTAATCATTATTAATGTTAATGTTGTTAAATGAGTGATCTAGATCTCGTAACTTCAAGGACGCATTCAAAATTGCTTATAAAAGAGTATATTAACCAAGTAACTTAAACTACATGAAAATAAGTTGAAATCATAACCAAACATGAGATCAAAGACACAACGATTTGATTACAGAGTTCACCCAATGTGCGCTATGTCTTCGAGCCCTACTCAAAAGTGAGGAGGCATTCTTTCATTAAGTGGCATCAAAGAAATCAGTTTCAAGCAACTTTTAAAAAATTATCCTTATACCTCAAATTCGAATGATGGTCTAAAAATGAAGACCTCGACTGGAGAAATGGGTTGCACGGTTAGGTTCGTGTCATGAAATCGTATAAAAATTACTATAAATTTGTCAAATTCTGACACTGGCACCTCTAGCTCTCTAAGGGAATATTTTTGGCATCTCCAAGATACCCTCGCTAATGGTTTCGCTTCCTAGGCCCCTCCTAGTTCCGTCGCTCCTCCACCACTGATCCCCCCCATCGAATGGCATGAATGGGTTAATATATAAGTTCTTGGGTAGAGTTACCAAACCAAGGGTTGTTGGTCCGTTGGTAAGGTTTGGCAGATTTGGTGGGGACGGACAGGTTTCAAATCCCACCCACCCCATAGTGTATTGTTTTAAAAAACACGGCATGCATATATATTGGTGGTTAACTTTAGCCAATGGTCACGTTTTAATCTGGTGTATTTTGGTTTGGGGCCGCCTGGGAGGTAGGCTAGTCGGGCAAGTTCAAGCCTCGTTGGCCCTGATATTATTTACATGTGGCATGGCAGGTCTGCCTATGGTGGCATGTCCATATGTAAATGTTATTTATTATGATATATATAATGACGTCATTGGCGTGGGTGGCAGGGGTGGCAGCTTGCCACCCCTTTTAATAATTTTTTTTTTATTTTTTTTTATAAACATATGGTTCAAATTTTCCTGCCAAAAAATAAGGGTCACTGGACAAATTTAGTAGGTGAAAAATTCACTCGTTTCGCTAGCCGGATTTCGTACGATGAGATTCTACCAATTTTTTGCCTTGTTAACATTTCCACTTGGCTAATTTTGACCAAAACTTTGACCAACTATAACTTGAGCATATGAACTCAGATTTGAGTGTCATTCACACCATTGGAATCCGGGCGATGAGCACTACAATATGGTCCTAATTTCACTTCAATCTGATGAATTTTATTTTTGAGCTATTTTCAAGGTCGCTTCTATTCCTAGATCCTCCCAGATCATTCCTCCCCACTAAGGATATTGTTAACAACCAAAATATTTATCAGTCAATTGGAAAATTATGGATTGCTCCATCACTTTCTCCGTTTCCATTCATCAAGCCTTACTTGGATTGATTCCTTTGAAGTCAATACGAAGATGATCCACGTCTCCCTATCATGAATTCTTGATCTTCCTGTTGAGAATGATGTCCTATAGTAGCTTGTCCAAGTATTCAGGTGCAAAAGCATCCACTGTAGGAACCTTTCCAACATTTTCGATGTCCATGATCAAAGGAGGCTCATAAAGCTTCAAATTTTCAACGTTCACCACTGAGTACATATGCATGTATACTGGAAAATCAAGACGAAAATTATTGTCTCCAATCTTCTCTATTATGTTGAATGGTCCATATTGGATTGGTTACAACTTCTTTCATTCTCCTTTCATTCTTTCCTTGTTGATGTGGAGCCACACTTTGTTCTCAACCTAGAATTGTTGATTGACTTAGTGCTTGTCATGTCAAACTTTGTATCGAGCTTGACTTTTCTCCAACTGCTCCTGCACTACATGGTGAATCATTTGTATATGTTGAATGAACTTTCATGCTTTTTCCCTGACATATTTCCCATTAGAATCTTCATCTCTCCCAAATACCATGTCTAATGGATCCTTCAGAAAATATCCAAAGCATGTCTCGAACGGTGAGGTCTGAGTGGATAAATGCACAGCTCGGTTGTATCCATGTTGTAAATAATGAATTTTCTCATCCCATAACTTGGTATGCTTACCAAAATAGCCTCAGAGTAAGTGTATCACTGTGCGGTTGAAAACCTCTATGTGTCCATCGGTCTGCGGATGAAATTTTGTGCTCCTCTTCAGCTTGGTGTCCATCATTCTCCATAAACTAGTCCAAAATTCTCTAAGAAAGCGAGAGTCTCGGTCAAACACAATGGATGTGGGCAACCCAAAATGGACCCATACAAATTGGAAGAAGAGATGAGCAGTTTTCTCTGTAGTGACATGCTTCTTACAAGGCATTAATACACACATTTTTTATAAATTGATCCAAAACGACATGCAAATAGTCATGACCTCTCCTAGACAAAGGAAAACTGCCTACAATATCCATTGAAGCACTTTCCCATGGAAAACTCGAAACAAGGAGTGGTGTGTAGAGCCCTAATTTTATATTAGAGGTCTTGCCGCAACTGAAAACAACACACATCCCTTTACATATCGAGTCACAATATTTTTCATGTGAGGCAAAAAACAAAACCTCTGTAAATGACACAACGTATTTTCTACAAAAAAATTCCCTGACACAAGAGAGGTATGTGCCTCTCAGGTTAAATTTATCCTTTCATTCATGGGAATACAAATTTTTCCAATGTGGTACAATAATTTTCCCTGCAAATGATAATTGTCCACTTGCAATCCATGCGTCAGTTTTGCATAAATATCCTTAAAATCATCATCTTCAACATATTGTTCAGCATAACTTTCAAAATAATATAAAGAAGCATTTAAAAAAATATAGATGCATAAATAGGAGGGCGAGAAAGCGTTTCTTCCACTTTGTTGTTAGTTCCATTCTTATATTTTATTGCCAAGTGAAATTGTTGGAGGAATCCCATCCATATGAAATGATGTGCTTGTTGAAGCTTGCTTTGCGACTGAACGTACTGCAAGGGCTGGAGATCTATGTGAATGATGGTCTCCTTTCCGATCAAATTGAACTTCAACTTTTTCACGCTTTGCACCAAGGCATACAAATCCTTGTCATATGTGGGATAGTTCGCAACATATTGGGGGAATGTCTCTGAATCGTAACATACAGGTTTCCTTTGCTGCACCAATATTGCTCCCATGACGTATCCACTGGCATATGTATCAATATAAAAAGGATGTTAGAGGTCAACTAAGGAAAAAAATGGCGTGGTGTTGATCTTCTCTTTCAGAGTATCAAAGGATTTATGTTTCTTTCCTACCCACTAAAAGGTTTGCTTCACACTCTTCAATGCGTGTAAAGGGGATGCATTATCAGAGAAGTTGGAAATTAATTTTCTCTAGTATTGTACTGCACCCAAAAAGCTATGAACCTCTATAACATTGATGGGTTTAGGCCACTTTATAATCACATCAATTTTGGAAGGATATATTTTCAATTTTCCAACACCAATAATGTGACCCAAGTAAACCAAAGAGGTCTTACCAAATTCTCACTTCGACATTTTGACATACAATTTTTCATTTTTTAAAACATTAAGCACTTTTTTAACATGTCTCACATTATCATCCCATGTCCTATTATAAACAAGAATCTTGTTAAGATACATAATTAAAAAATCATTAAGAAAAGGCCTGAAAATATCATTCATCACCCTCATCAATGTGGTCGGAGAATTGCATAGTCTGAATGACATCACCAACCATTCAAACAACCCATGTTTCATCTTGAATGCAGTCTTCCATACATCTCGATTTGCAATCCTAACCTAATGCTAGCCACTGCGCAAGTCCAATTTTGTGAAATGTACATCATTTTTCAATTGATCTAACAAATCATCAATGTGAGGGAGAGAGTATCGATTATTCACCATTATTTTGTTGATTTCCATGTATTCCACGCACATCCTCCATGTGCCATCCTTTTTTGACACCAACACAATAGGTGAACTGCATGGAGAATAAATTGGTATTATGACCCCTTGGTTCAGCAATTATTGTACCTTCTTCTTTATCTCCTCCATCTTAATGGCTGAAAACCTGCACATACCAATGTTGGGTAAAGGAGCATCCTACTTCAAATGAATCTCATGTTGGATCTCACGTTTTGGAGAAAACCCACTTGGTTCCTGAAAATTCCCATCATAGTTAGAAACAGTTTCACACAATTCATTTTCATGAGTGGGATCACAACCTTTGAAAGCGCTAGATGTCTCTACATATTTTTCTCTCACAACCATGAGCATGCACCCTTTGTTGGAATTCACCAACCTCTTCATCTCACCTACACTTACAAGATTGGCACTAACTTTGGCACGATGAGCTCTAACAATGTATTCCACCTCATCTTTTGTGAGATGATACTTGTTTTCATGGCAAAAGAAAAATGATTTCCTGTCATACAAACATTAACTCCCTAATACCATGCCACAGATATCCAAAAGTACAACATCAAGATCAACCTCATCAACTAGTTTGGATACAATCACAAATCTAGCCTTACACTATTTGGTTACATTTAATTTGGCTTTATCACACACCCAACCAACAGGGAAAGGTTTCGAATGAGGCTTGGTTTCTAATCCCAAATTATTAACCAAGGATTCTGAAATCAAATTTTCTTGTGATCCCGAATCAAACAAGGTTTCCAATTTATTATGTTTCATTACAACTCTAATTTGGATCAATTCAATCATCTTTCGTTCATTAACAATAGGATCATTTGAAGAACTTGTACTTGCATGTGATTCATAATTTTCATTAGCATTAAGAGAAAGAGTACCTTGTGTAACCACTATTGTGATCAATGTCTCATCACCAGAATCAGATCCAAGGTCCTGTTGCGTGGTTTCCACCGTATTTTGCTTGTTCTTCCCACCAAATATCTTTGGCTTCAAATCCGGATGCAACTTCCAACAATGATCATCATCATGGGCTTCCTTCTTGCAATGTGTGCAAGATGGCTTCACTCCTTCCTCCTTCTTGGTTGTAGCTGCCTTCTTGTCCTTTCCCTTGCCTTTTACTTTGAACTTTCCATTATGGGGTTTGAAATATGATTTATTTGACCGATTTTCTTTGACGTTCTTTCCCCTTCTTTCAAGGTGAATGGCCTTCACACTCTACATCAATAGTAGTAGGCTTAAATAATAACAAAGAATCTGTAATGTAACTATGTAATGCACCAATATAATTTGTTACAGTTTCGGATGAATCAAGTGGAATTCCCAAATTCAATTTTTGTTTTCTAAACTCTTATGTGAATCTTTGTAAATTTTGACCCTTTCCTTGTCTTAAATATTTCCATTCCATTAAATCCTTTTGTCGGTAACCCAAAGGATAAAATTGATCTTTTAATGCAGAAATAAAATTGGACCAAGAAGAAAGGAGATTACCCAAGTTTTTGTTGCCTTTCTCCAACTTGTTCTCCGACCAAATGAGAGCGATGCCAGTCAGTCGAAGGGATGCTAACTGGATTTTTGCCTCATCCTCCTCGATCTGCTAAATTCGACAATAATCCTTGATCTTTCTAATCCAATTGTTAAGTTTATTTGCATTATATTCTCCATTATATGTGGGCAAATAAAAATTTATATCTATCTTTAAAAATGGTTTCTTATATGTATGTCATTGATGCTTTTTAGAATGATGAGAAGAGGAAGAAGAAGAACTTTCACTAGTGGATGGAGAAGGAGGTTCTCGTCCTCCACCTTCATGTTGTATCGATGGATGATCCTCAGTCTCTTTCTTATCATATCTGATTGTCTTCTCATATTCTGCAAACTGCCTGTCAAATTTGTCTTCCATGCTGAAGAAGATCTTGCGATAATTTCCCTCTTCTTTGTCTCGTGCATCATCATCTGCCATGTTCTGTCTTCGTGGTGCACGCCCTACTTCGAGATCAAAGGATTTGATTTTTCCTTCACCTTTTTGGAGCTTGTTCCTAGTTAGTATTCACTCATGCAACTCACATCAAGAAGACATGTTTTGAAACCAAACTTGATCCAGATATTTTAACTTCAAGGATGCATTCATAATCGCATATAAAAGAGCATATTAACCAAGTAACTTAAACCACATGAAAAGAAGCGGAAAGAATAAGCAAACATGAGATCAAAGACACAACGATTTGATTACGCAGTTTACCCAATGCGGGGTACATCTCCAGGCACTACTCAAAAGTGGGGAGGCCTTCTTTCATTAAGTGGCATCAAAGAAATCAATTACAAACAACTTTGCAAAAATGACCCTTATACCTCCAATTCGGATGATGGCTTGAAAATGGAGACCTTGTCTAGAGAAACAGACTGCATGTTTGGATTTGTGTCGCAAAATCGTATAAAATGACTATAAATTTGTCAAATTCTCACATTGGCAGTGGGCACCTCTGGCCCTCTAAGGGAATATTTTTGGCATCTCCAAGATACCCTCGCTCATGGTTCTGCTTCCCAGGTCGCTCCTAGTTCCGCCAGTCTCCCCCCCGGTAGAATGGCATGAATGGGTTAATATATAGGTTATTGGGCAAAGTTACCAAACCAAGGGTCGTTGGCCCATTGGTAAGATTTGGCGGATTTGGTGGGGGCAGATAGGGTTCAAACCCCACCCACCCCATACTTAGTGTATTTTTTTAACAAACGTGGCATGCATATATATTGACAGTTAACTTTGGCCAATATTCATGTCTTAATTTGGTGTCTTTTGGTTTGGAGTCACCCGAGAGGCGAGCCAACTAGGTTGGACGGGCGGGTTCAAGCCTCGTTGGCCCCAATATTGTTTACATGTGGCGAAAGCCCGCTCATATGTCATTGTTGTTTATTATGATATATATAATGATGTCGTTGGCAGGGATGGCATCCCACCACCCTTTTCTTTTAAATATAATTTTTTTATCAACATATGGTTCAAATTTCCCCGCCGAGAAAATAATAATCACTGGAAAAATTAAGTAAGAAGCAAATTTTTCCTTTATGGTGGCTGGATTTCGGGTGCCAAGATCCTGCCAATTTTTATCCTCATTAAGACTGCCACTTGGCCAATTTTGATCAAAACTTTTACCAGCTATAACTTGAGCATACAAACTCAGATTTGAGTGTCATTCACACCAATGGAATCAGAGTGGTGAGCACTATGATCTATTCCTAGTTTCACTTCCATCTGATGACTTGATTTTTGAGCTATTTTCAAGGCCACTTCTGTTCCTGGATCCTCCCGGAACAATGAGCCCGTTCAAGTAGACTATCCTCTTCCTTGATCTTGTTTTATGTTTAATTGATTATTGTAAATAATTGATTGAGATCATTGAATTGATAGTTGCATATGTTTATGTGGTCATGTTAGTTTGATGTTAAAATATGTTGCAAGCTAGGAATATTTTCATATCTTTGCTTCTTTTATTTCCGTCGTGTCATATGCTCCAAACGATTTAGTTAAAGAACTATACTAACCTAACATAGAGACTCTTGCAGCCTCGTCCTAAGATTGAGAATGAGAAGTAATCACATTATCAAAAAGTTTAATGTTTGCAATAGTGACATGTGTGAAAACAATTACATGAATAAACCACCAACTTACACACATGAATTGAGTTGTGAGATAGATAAGCCTAAATGATATGAAATGAGCTATATCAATGAAGTTTGAGACCAAACTTGTTGATGCCTTTCTTAGTTCGACATCACAATCATATTTTAATATTGCTTGCAAAGTTGCATCTAATAGTTACAGGATTCAATAATCGGATCTCTGGTGGGTTAACATGACAATATGGGAAAATGTAAGGATAATGCTTATTATAAATATTAAGCATGTTGTATTTCCTTATCTAATGTTAATAAAGTCATTCCCAGACACTAGTAGGCATTCAAAAGTAACTTCTGAAATGATTTGATGCATTTGGTCTTGTTTCACCCTTATTTTAGAGGCCAACAAACCATTTTCATTGATTAAAACAAACCACATGCTAATGGACATCATTAACAATAATGACTATATTAAGATTCTATATAACAAAGATGAGAGACATGAAGACAAAAATTAGTTCTAGCAATGCATATTTTTGAATGAGCCCTAAACTTTGAATTAAAAATGTATTTTGCTAGTAAAATAGTTGTTTGATTGAAATGTGACTTCCATCTTAGGAAAAGGCTACTTAAAGGTTTTTGGAGTCTATGAATCCAATGCAATTGACATAATTGGATTTTTAGGCTCACAAGTAGGTAAATATGTGTTAATAATTTCTCTATCAAAAAGGCCGACAATACTTAACCTATTAACATGAAACATATGTTTCTAGTATCACAATAGGGTTTCCAACCTTCTTTGCATGTCCTCTACATGATGCAATTAGTTTCATGATCCAACTTTTTGTGAACGAGTTATAACTTTATTTCATCAAAAACTCCAGAGCTTTTATGAATGTCCTCATTAATTCATTTTTTAACCAGTGCAAGTGATTTATTGTTACCACACAAAATTGGATGTCCAAGCTTTAAATCCTACACTCAAGAATTAGAATTATAAACTTATCAAAACCTGAAAGCCTCTCACAAATGTGAAATGACTTAATAAAACTATAAATTACATAATAAAACTTCAAAGCTTCTCATAAATGTGAAATGACATAATAAAACTATAAATTACATAATTAAAATATGTATTTTCATAGATTAATTTCATTATTAAATTTTATAAGAAAACATTTTTTATATACATTTCAAAATATTTATTTTCACAAATTAATTTTATTATTGAAATTAAATTTTATAAGAATTTTTTTTTTTTATATTCATCTTCCCCATAACTTTTTGCTTTCCAAAACAACATCCTAAACTAAAACTAGGGATGCTAAACTAAAACTATGGATGCAAGAGTAGGTTGTACGGCCAAACAACAAGGGGCTTCTAGATGGGTGAGATATTTTTTAACAAAAGATAAAATCAAAATTATTCTTTTCATCCTAAATTACTAAACTATGTCAAATGGACGAGATTCTTTCTTTATAAAAAAATAAAAATATTTTTTATTCTTTTCAACTACATCACAACAATGTTGCAATCCAAAAGTACAAGGCTGCTAGATGGGTGAGATTGGTTTTTAAGCCAGAGATGAAATCATTTTTTATTTCTTTCGACGAAAATTACTAAACTATGCCAAGTCAAATGCACAAGGCTTCTAGCTGGATGAGATTCTTTCTTTATCAAATGATAAAATCATTTTTATTCTTTTCAATCTACATCACATAGAAGGTTGCCCAGCCAAAAGCACGAGGCTTCTAGATGGGAGAGATTCTTTCTTTAGCAAAAGATAAAATCATTTTATATTATTTTCTAAGAAGAGCATGTAAAAGTTACCCAAAAGCATTGTTGCCCAATGGGAAGGCAAACCAACATTCAATGCCAGAAACTCGTAAAGTTGGCTTTTTTTTCTTCGTAATGACCTCAAGGTGGGTCCATCAGAAAAGTTTCAATCGACAGAGTTTGATTTTGATATACCTCACGAGAATTGAACTAGCACCTTATGATAAAAAACCAAAAATTTAGCGGGGCTACAATCAACTAAATCACTCATCAAAACTTTATATTCATAATGTTTCTATCCCAACACTGATAATGAGGAAGGGCCCATTGCCCACTTGGAGAGGAAAACAAGCATGATAGGCCAACGAAAGAGCCCAAGGCAACACTTCTAATCCAACAAGTGAAGGATAAAGTTGTTTACCACTCCCTTCGTTGCTAAACAATCTGGATAAATTTGTTTACCACTCCCTTCGTTTCTAAACAACCTCAGCAGCCAAGCAATATGACCTTTGGCAATATATCTCAGTGATGGAAGCTTTCTCGAGGGTTGGCAAATTTTGCATGATTGTTTATCTTCCATGAGAGCTAGAGTTTTCTTTTAAACCCTTAACCTCTTACTTCAAGTTTTCGTGAGTGCTCTTCCATTAGTTGGTTGTTTCATGCCTTGGCTTACATTAACATCTTGGCTACATGTTTCCACAAGGTAAACTTGAGTGCTCCTCCATTAGTTGGTTGTTTCATGGCTTGGCTTTCATTAACATCTTAGCTACATGTTTTTACAAGGTAATTTGGATTGTAGCAGCATTTCTAACACTCGCCATAGGAGCATATAACCTCAAGATTTTATATACACTATTGCCTTGCTTAGGAAACTAGGAAGAGTTTTATTCAACATTTTCATCTTATGTGGATGCATTTACAAGTTTGTGAAAATTTTAGAGTGATTGCAACAATATTATTATTATAATAGTAATAATTATAATCAAATTTTAAGATCACAGCTAAAGCATACACTAAATTAGTGTATGAGACCTTTTTATTTATGGAACATCACTTTTTGGCAGTGTGCTGACCCTCCAAAAAATACACTGAAGTAAAGCCACCATAAATTCAAAAAATGATTAAATTCTTATTTTTTAATTTGGTCATGATCAAAAGATCTATACTTACCAATAATTTGTTATTTAAATTTCATTATTTTTCATTACTAGTAACTTTTTGGCAATTGCAAGAATTCATGGCAAACAAAAATTTCAAGAAGTAGGCAATCTTCTTATCTACTACTTTCTTTCTTACATAAATTTACTTCAATAAGTTTCACCTGAATGGTACATGGATACTATATTTTAATATAGAAATTTTTAGAAAAAAAATCACTAGAAATTCAAGAAAATTCTTAAACCCTTATTTTTTAATTTATTCATAATCAGAAAATCTTTATTTTCCAATAATTTGTTATTTAAATTTTCATTATTTAATAATTTGATATTTGAAATTTCATTATTTTTCATTACTCGTAACATTTTAGAAATTGCAAAAATTCATGGCAAACTAGAATTTCACCAAGTAGATAATCTTCTTATCTACTACTTTCTTTCTTACATAAATTTCTCATTTAAAACAAAACGTTCCAGGCCACAATACTTCATTGTAGTACATTTTAATAAGTACATTTTAATAAGTTTCACCGTATAATTATTAATAAAGAGAAGAAATAGTAGGAAAATTATTAATAATATATAAATATTAATAGTACATGGATACCATATTTTAATATAGAAATTTTTAGAAGAAAACTAGTTATGATAGAATTATTATTTCTGCTCTAAAGCCTATTAACAATGGGATCGTCAAGTTTTTAAATAGGTTACATTAAAATATCATGTGAAAAATCATGGGTTTATTAAAACTATTTGATTGGAGGTTGTCAACATAAATTGCCTTTATGACTAGTGAAGTTTACTTGACCTTACAATAACAAAGGCAAGAAGATTTGCATAGAAACTAATAAAGAGAAGAAATAGTAGGAAAATTGTTAATAATATATAAATATTAATAGTACATGGATACCATATTTTAATATAGAAATTTTTAGAAGAAAACTAGTTATGATAGAATTATTATTTCTGCTCTAAAGGCTATTAACAATGGGATCGTCAAGTTTTTAAATAGGTTACATTAAAATATCATGTGAAAAATCATGGGTTATTAAAACTATTTGATTGGAGGTTGTTAACATAAATTGCCTTTATGACTAGTGAAGTTTACTTGAACTACCTTACAATAACAAAGGCAAGAAGATTTGCATAGAAAAATTAGGGAATTGTAGGAAGGAAAACTTTTAATTATCAATAATTATTGGGTGGATGTTAGGGATTTAACCTCAGTGAAATATTCTTAATAATATACATAAATCAAAGGAGGTAAATCTTCATGCTTAAGAATCTTGTTACATGTTTTTTATAAATGTATATATATGTTTAACTTATATATTAAATTTTTTTTAGTTGATGATTATTATTATTATTCTAAATAAAAATAAAATTTTGTTAATTCTTTAAAAAAAATTAGTAATTTGATATGCAAAATGAAGTAAGTATTTTGATATTTCTTATATATTCATGCTTATCAACATTTACCAGCTATTTAATTTATATTGTTATAGTAATCTTATAGCTTGTAGACTGAATTTTCAACAATTCTTGTGTTTGTTATGTTTGTTTGTAAACTTGTACACAAAAAAAAAAGTTGACTGTTTTATTTTTGAACTAATAAAATAACCAAGGTACATCCAAGCATCCTTGCAAGCTTCAAGGTTGTAAATTTCCATCCACACTTGTTTTTTTGGAATAAAATTTAGATTTCTTGAAGCATGTACGGTAAAAGACTTTTGACTTGAATTGATTGTGTGAAGACTCTGTGAATAACTTCATCTCAAAAACCATATTCATAATAACAATAAAAAATGAATTTTTGTCTTGCATTTCCTCACCAACTGAGGAAATTGTCAAAAACTAATCTGCATCAGAGTGATAATTGTGAGTTCTGTTTGAAAATCCTTGATTTGCATATCACTTATTAGTCCCTGCCACCTGTGGCATGGCAGGGACTATAGTAATCGGAATGATGTCTGTAGCATTAATCTATGTCCCGGATATCCTAACGAATCAAATTTATGGAATAATTTTGAACACCAATCAGGTTATTTGCCATCTTATTTGGCCTCATGTCGAGGCAAGGGCTATTGAAACCTAGGCTAAATGTCCATTGATACAAATTTTCTCAGGGAATTTTCAGTTTGTATTATGTAATGCTAACATTAGTTAGCAAACATTTTATGTTTGCAAATTAACTTGTGGAAAATAGCACACTCCAAACTCTGTTATTTCATGTTTCAGTTGTAATATTATCTAATATTGTCGGTATCAAGGAGGCTGCATGCAACTGGGTTGGTGGTATAGTATCGTGTAGCCACTTGTACTTGGGTTTGTAGGTCGCTTCTAAAGTAGCCCTTGACATCCGTTGACACCTGCTACGCGGTCACTACCTCCCCCTCTTCGTCATTAATTACCATTGCATTAATAAGCCTTCTGTCTCTGCGTCATTATCATTGCATTACTAAGCATGCAGGTGCAATTCCGTACTAACAGGACTAGGCCAAGAAGCACAAGCGGCAGCACAACAGCATGTCAAACAGGAAGCACAACAAGAAGCAAGCCATGGCAACAAGAAGCACAGTAAACAACAAGCCATGGTTGCATGGTTGCAGCAGGTCAGAGAAGAAAAAAGAAAAAGCAAGCACCAAGCCATGGCTGCATGGCTGCAACAGTAGGTCGAAGAAGCAAAAGCAAGCAGCAAACCATGGCGGGGCACCTAGCTATCACCTAGTTCACTCATGTTGCTCTACATATGGAGATTTTGCCTCTTATTTGCAAGTTTATCTACAAGTTGAGCATGTGAGTCTCTTACTTTGTTAAATTCATGTATTTTAAATATTTTTATGCTGACCACTGGCTTGACCTTTCATCAAGACAAGCTGAGCGCTACATAACTACATAATTGTGGCTATGTAAAGGCAGTTGAAGAAGCAAAGAAACAAAATTCAAGCTGAGCGCTACAGAACTACATAATTGTGGCTATGTAAAGGTAGTATAAGAAGCAAAGAAGCAAAATTCGCGGTAATTTAGCTAATTTTGACAAATATTTATACTTGTGTGTTGTAATTCTTTGAAGAGTCTTTCCTTCTCTCAACAGAAAGATGTTTATGGGGTTGCAACTAATTTGAGAAACAATGAAAAAATTAGGAACAATAAGAAAATTCTCAGAGATTCAGTGCTAGTAATTATCTGTGCTATAAAGGATTTTTAACTTTTAAGTTTGGTTCAATCAATATAGTAGCAAGATTTTTAACTTCTAAGTTTGGTTCAATCGATATAGTAGCAAATTTTTTGATAGGTAACTAAGATAGCTACTCGAAAAATATTTGGAACAAATAATTGAACTATGCAAAATAGAAACGGAAAAGATGACTTGATTAATTTCTTCCCTAGTTTTCACTGTTGACTCCTCTACATAGCAAGATATCCAACAGATTATTCTCCAACTCATTACTCTTTGAACCAGATTACTCTTTGACCATATGGCTTGTATTGCAAAAGTAGTCGGTATTTAGCCATCACCATTCTCTCTTAGGGTTTCATTGCACATCTCACGCTCTGTATCTCTGTTTTTTCTCGAATTCAAACACTTACAGAAAGAGTGTTTATATTTCTACAAAATTAAAGGAATCTCTTTAAATTTCGATCTGCTTTAAATAGATATGTAATTACTGAGCCTATTATCTGGATTCAAACAAAAAAAGAAAACTGGAAAGGGGAAGAAATGACACAGTGTTTTAATTCCCGCAAAACCAAAAAAATAACCGCCTGCAAAACGGTAGGGATTATAGTAATCGGAACGATGTCTGTAGCATTAATCTATGTCCCGACTATCCTAACTTTTTAAGCGCTCAAACTTTATTAATGAATCAAATTTATGGAATAATTTTGAACACCAATCAGGTTATTTTCCATCTTATTTGGCCTCATATCGAGGCAAGGGCTATTGAAACCTAGGCTAAATGTCCATTGATACCAAGTTTCTCAGGGAATTTTCAGTTTGTATTATGTAATGATAACATTAGTTAGCAAACATTTTATGTTTGCAAATTAATTTGTGGAAAACAACATACTCCAAACTCTGTTATTTCATGTTTCAGTTGTAATATTATCTAATATTGTCGGTATCAAGGAGGCTGCATGCAACCGGGCTGGTGGTACAGTATCGTGTAACCACTTGTACTTTGGTTTGCAGGTCGCTTCTAAAACAGCCCTTGACATCCGTTGACACCTTCTACACGGTCACTACCTCCCCCTCTTCGTCATTACTTACCATTTCATTACTAAGCCTTCCGCCTCTGCCTCATTACCATTGCATTACTAAGCATGCAGGTGTAGTTCCGCACTAGCAGGACTAGGCCAGGGAGCACAAGCGGCAGCAAAGCGGCAGGTCAAGCAAGAAGCACAGCAAGAAGTAATCCATGGCAGCAGGAAGCATAGCAAACAACAAGCCATGGTTGCATGGTTGCAGCAGGTCAGAGAAGCAAAAAAGCAAAATCAAGCACCAAGCCATGGCTACATGGATGCAGCGGTAGGTCGAAGAAGCAAAAGGAAGCAACAAGCCATGGCGGGGCACTTAGCTATCACCTAGTTCACTCATGTTTCTCTACATATGGAGAGTTTACCTCTTATTTGCAGGTTTATCTGCAAGTTGAGCATGTGAGTCTCTTACTCTGTTAAATTCATATATTTTAAATATTTTTATGTTGACCACTGGCTTGACCTTTCGTCAAGACAAGTTGAGTGCTACAGAACTACATAATTGTGGCTATGAAAGGCAGTATAAGAAGCAAAGAAACAAAATTCGCAGTAATTTAGCTAATTTTGACAAATGTTTATACTTATGTGTTGTAATTCTTTGAAGAGTCTTTCCTTCTCTCAACAAAAATATGTTTATGGGGTTGCAACTATTTTTAGAAACAATGAGAAAATTAGGAACAATAAGAAAATTCTCAGAGATTTGATACTATTGATTATCTGTGCTATAAAGGATTTTTAACTTTTAAGTTTGGTTCAATCGATATAGTAGCAGGATTTTTAACTTTTAAGTTTGGTTCAATTGATATAGTAGCATATTTTTTGACAAGTAATTAAGATAGCTACTCGAAAAATATTTGGAACAAATAATTGAACTATGCAAAATAGAAATGGAAAAGATGACTCGATTAATTTTCTTCCCTAGTTTTCACTGTTGTCTCCTCTACATAGCAAGATATACAAATTACTCTTTGACCATATAGATTGTATTGCAAAAATAGTCGGTATTTAGCCATCACCATTCTCTCTTAGGGTTTCATTGCACATCTCATGCTCTGTATCTCTGTGTTTTCTCGAATTCAAACACTTACAGAAAGAGTGTTTCCATTTCTACAAAATTAAAGGAATCTCTTTAAATTTCGATCTGCTTTAAATAAATATGTAATTACTGAACCTATTATCTGGATTCAAACACAAAAAGAAAATTGGAAAGGGGAAGAAATGACACAACGTTTTAATTCCCGCAAAACCGAAAAAACAACTGAAAATTTAAGAAAACGAACCCCACCGTACGTGGCGTTGTCGGCTTGCAATGAGGGCTAGAGGTTTTCAAACACTTCGAGTTTCAGGCGATGTTTAATGATGCGGCTCATATCTAATAACATGGTTCCCATGTAGAGCAACATCCCTGAAATATATATGAGCTTGGAAAACAAGAAAATCCCATTGCGCCTCAACAACACAGAGAGTAGAAGCCACACAATTTTTTGCAAAACTCTCCGGGGCGACAGTGGAGGGCCGACTCCCTGCATGCACCCACTCTTCGTCTAGCGATGACCGATGAGGTGATGATGGTGGAGAGGGATAGTTGTGTGCACTGTTGGCCGAGAGTCGATTCTTTGCAAGCATTTCTTATGCATTGTTGCATTTGTTTCTCATCGCCTGTGAACGGATCTGTGCATATAGCAAAAAAATCATGGGAGATTTATTTCTTTCTTTCTTCTCTGACAGCCTCAATTCAAATGTTTTCTCAACCTGTCTCCCAAATGGTCCCATAAATATGTTAGAATATCACTAGATTTTTGCCTCGGCTCCAACATATTTGAATAGTAAATTGAGCGCCTGGATTGGGTTCTGGTTCCACTTTTGCATCTATCACGTAACGGTAGAAATACATGTGCATCAGTCGAATTATTTCCTTCACTGTCCTTTTTTTATTGATAAAGTGGTTTAAATGATAGAAACAACTATCAAGCTGCGTGCAGACCATGTGTTAAGTTTTTGTATATTATATAATTTAATATGAACAACTGAACCCATATCTTAAGTTTTCAATAGTACATAATTTAAAAATATATAAATTGATATAAACAATTGAGGAGTGTTTACGCATGTTGTCTTTTCATGTAATCCACGTGGTTGCATGTTGTCTTTGCATGTAATCCACGTTGGCTGTACGGATTATGAAACTAACATGGAAGTTGGATGCCACTCAAAGGTTTCAAAAGTCTTTCATCTTCTGGATTCTGAAATTTAATTGATTTCATTCAACACATTGTTAAACCCAGGCCTATTCTTAGGAGAAGAAATATTGAATTACCACTTATCGAATTAACAAGCACTATGGCACTTACCATAAATATTTGTATCTTTACAAGCTAAGAAGATGGTTATTACGCCCAGGTATGCATGTGAAACATGAATATTCAAAGACATTGTTTTTTTCTATTTCACTCATACTTATTTTCTGATCATTACATTTGCAAAGCCCATGTTACTCTCTCGGCATCTTTTGGTAGGAGCTGTCATAAGTTTTACACTTTGAACAACAATATCATTAACACGAAGAAACTGAGCAGCCTCAGTTACAATCTGTGAAATAAGTGGAGACAGGTACGCTACACATGCTGCGTATGCAACTGCCCGACGATGAACATAAATAAGATGAAAAGAAGGATAAATATAAGAGAGTGAAGCAGAACGGACGCGACACTCATCTTCATATTGGCACATTGTATTGACTCTAGCTTAACGATCATAGTAAGAACTAGTTATGCTCCCTGGAGATACTTTGTCTAAAACTTTATATTGTTCTCTATTCCTATCACTATTATTGTCTCTGTTTCCATGCTTTCCACTTGTGTTCTAGGATGCCAATCATCAGGTTCACTCAATTTGGACAGATAAAAAAAAATTTCAGGAACACTCGACTGATCTGAGCAAATTAAACAGGATTTATTAGTTCCTAATATATCCTGTTCTTTCACCATATCTTTATTTTTTGTCACAAATGATGTCAGAAGCTCGTTGTCCTTCTGGTATTCAATAGTAGACTTCCCTGTAAAATCAACTTGGTTTCTAAAACCGTCGGATTTTCTTCTTGTATTCATATGAAATCCGATAAGTTTATCTGAGCATTTCACGGTGCATCCTTCATCCATCTTTTATGCCGAGCTTTTGCTGATGATTTTCCCATTATCAAGAGGCTTTCCTTTTTTTTTAATACCCAATTGTTCACTTTCTCCAAACTGTTCTGAAATAGATCCATCCTTGTTAGGCACTTGCAACCCTTCATGACCATAATCATCAGCAGCTTTCGTACTTGTACGATTATCCTCTGAAGAACTTCGATATGGGCTTTCAATACTTATTTGGCTACTCCCCCTCTTAACACTATTGACTACTC
This sequence comes from Pinus albicaulis, assembly GCA_034641835.2. Classification (NCBI taxonomy): domain Eukaryota; kingdom Viridiplantae; phylum Streptophyta; class Pinopsida; order Pinales; family Pinaceae; genus Pinus; species Pinus albicaulis. The sequence goes on from CM076583.1 coordinate 413,477,066, forward strand.
GAATGTCTTCGGGAGGTTGACTCGAAGAATCCATTGTTTCTGGAGTTGTTGTAACCCCATTGGTGATTAAGCTATTGTTCGCTAATTCAAACGATTTTGTAAGCTCGCCATTAATACCTGCAGGCTTTTTCATAACAGCTGCTAGTTTTAGAACAACATGTTTGAATTGTCAATCTCTTTCTCTCTGTAGCTTTCCCAATTTGCTATAAGGAGTCCCTGTTTTGACTTGTGATGCTTTTGGCTCATCGTCTTCTTGAACTAAGCTATCTTCAAACATATGTTTGCAGAATTGTATAATATCAAATCCATTCCAATCTAGATAACTTTGCATATTTCTGAATTCCCTGTCTAAATGCCCCCCGTGATTTTGTTGAGACTCGTCGGTAAGTAATGAATTTTCCCATAAAATTGTCCTTCATTTGCGGTAGTTAGATTTTCACATAAATTCCTCCCACTCAAGGCAGGGACTTGCTGCTCCGCAGCCCTCCTTGTTATACTTGAAAAAGGTAATACATATTGAATTTTTATGATTGCTTTCTTCAAATTTTGTGCTTAGTAATTGTTTTCACGGGTAGGCTAAGACTTTAGATATTATGTCAAAAAAATCGATTTTGGAATGAAGAATTAGTTGCTTGTCTTTGTCTTGCCTTCTCAAGAAATTTTTATCAAGTTGATTTCATGTTGCCAATAGGGATATGGCAAAGGCAACACTTCTTTTTGCGTATTCCATGATAAAGGGTTGATTGATTTTTTAAAGGTGAAATATGGAAATATGTTATGAGAAGTTTTTGTATGGTGAAGTTATTTGTGTATATTGTTGTTTTGATATTTATATAAATTAGTATAAATGTAAATGTTTTTTTTGTAAGCTTGGCAAGATTACATTTTTAACTTGTTTAATATATTATTTTTATTGGAACAGGGAATTGAACAAGTGACTTTACATCAAAAAAATGTCTTAATAGACCACCAAATCACCATCTATCCAAGAAAGTGTGAACAGTGTAGTTGTAAATGTTATTAGTTGCATGATAAGTTTTAAAATATTTATTTTATAAAAGAAATCATAATAAATTAATTAAAGTAATGTAGTTATATAAATAAAAGGGTAGCCACACATTAATAAATGTCAAAATAATTCTTATTTCGTAATTTATAAAAAAATTACAAAATATCATTGAAATCACAAAGTATAATTATCTTTGAAATAAATCTCAATTCTTCATCCACTAAATAATAATTGATAATTAGATTAAAATTCTAGAAATTCTATTTCCAAATAGACCAACCTAACGACTTAATAATGACGAGTATGTTAATTTCCAAAAGACCTAGGATTGAAAATTAGTTAAGCTTCTACGTTAGTGAGATAGCTAGTAGAAAGTGACTTGATCTGAGATATTGACTCATGCATTTAATGAATTCCATCTCTCTATTAAAAGCCTTATTCCAGCTTACATATTTGGAACACCTTTAACCAACAAATAGCAACAAATCAATATTAGTAACCACGTGCGAGATCCAATCTTACACATTTTATGCTCAGTGATAAAAAATTTACCCGAGTTTTCACCGGTTGATCGAATATCATGAAGAGCAGAACTATTCAATTTGCAAGTTTGAGTTAAGATTGAAAGAGGATTTAGATGTTAAAGATATATTTCATGCCCAGGTGAAGAAACTGATGCCAAAGAACACTGAAATTCTTTGTATCAGCAGATTAACAAAAAAGGAGATTTGAAAAACTTGATCTTTGGGTTTTACACTGCAATTAGCCAAAAGTTTGTTATTTGCACAGATGCAAGTTTGTGAGATTTGTGTCATATTCGTGCAATTTTTTATCATTATTCACTTGCTTATATTATAGATTTAGATAAGAGGAAAAGAGTTAGTTTTGAATGCTCTTCAAACTCTGAAGATTTGTCAGCTCCAAGAACTGAACAAAACGAACATTCCTTCAATTTCGTACCTTTCCTTTTAAAACTTAAAAACAATTACATTTGATACATTGGCAAAGGAAATGAATGGTTTTAGTAAAGAGTGCATTCTTCTTGAACAGTGAATTTTTATGGTTTCTCATTGCATTCACCATGCATTTTTTGCTTGAATGTTGCATGCATGTGCTTCATGTTTGTGCACTGGTTTTTCTATCCCATGCATTTAATAAAATTTTCATCTTTATGCTTTGAATGCATTTTTGGTTGAAGGTTGCATGCATGTGCTTCATGTTTGTGTACTGGTTTTTCTTTCTCGTGCATTTAATAAAATTTTCATGCTTATGCTTTGAATGCATGTGTTTTTATGCTCGAAGGTTTTATGTTAATGTACAAAAGCATTTTCAAGCACAAACCTATAACCTATCATTGTAGTTATAGGTTATTGTTTCATTGTAGTTTCAATATCTCATACTCATAAACCTATAACCTATATGTATACATTTAAATCTTCCATGTTCAAAGTTGTAAATACTAAGGCTTGTTTTCCCTGGGAAGGTGTATAAAATTGTTTTCAAGTAAAAAATATTTGAAAACCTTTTGTTCCATACATCTAAAAACAATATCCACAATAGGGAGCTTGAGTGATTGGGATTGACACCCACCTTGATTAACCTTGCTCTGGATTATCATATTGGTACAAGAACTCTGGGTTATCATATTGGTACGAGAAGTTTTCTTGGAAATAGGGCCACATGATTCTGGGTGGAATTGTGAATTATTTTGTTCAAGCACTTATGCTTGTCCTTGTAGTCCTTCACGCCTTTATACAAATACATTCAACTCTATGCCGATACTTATGCATTGGACCATGCATGTTTATACAATGAAATTTTCAAGCAAATGCATTCAATTCTCCATGTTTTGAATATTTTAAGTTCATGATTGTGAATCTTTCAAGCTCGTATTTACATTGATCTCATTATGTTTATACATTTTTTACCGAAACTGAAATATTATACTATAATAAAGGGTGCAGATAAGCGAGCAGTGAGTACATAGGTTTGTATGGTGAGTCAAAAAGACAAAAAGCGGTTTTCTGCAGCTACATAGCATGGATTCCAGGTGTTCTTACAAGTAATATGTTTGACACAAAATTCTAAAACTCTGAGACTTTTGAAGAACATAAATAGACCCAGCTGTTATTACAAGTAATATGTTTGACACAAATTTCTAAAATTCTGAGAATTTTGAAGAACATAAATAGACTTTTAACTTATCAAAAGGCTGGGTTATTCTTGGTTTTTTCTTGGCTTGCGTTGAGATCACTGACTTTTGTTATTCTATGTGAATAGGTCCTTTTGCCTAATGGTGGTCTATTTTGAGTAAAGATATAAGATAATATAGCTTATTAAAAAGCTTGGTTATAATTGTTTTCCTCTTAGTCTGCATCTAAGAGCATTGAATTTTGCTATTCTTCCTGGCTTGCATTTAAGAGCACTGAATTTTGTTATTCTATGTTTATAGGTCCCTTTGCCTAGTGGTTGTCTTCTTTTTTTTTCTTTCTTTTAAGAAAAAATATCAAGTATAACTTATTAAAAGACTTGGTTATTATTGACTTCCTTTTAGTCTGCATCTAAAATTACTGAATTTTGCTATTCTATGTCCATAGGTCTTTATGCTTAATGGTTGTCTTCTTTTTTTTCTTTTCTTTTTTCTTTATTTTGAATAAAAATATTAAGTATTATATTATTAGACATTGCATATAGAAATTCTTTACAGAGATTAAAAGAAAAATTTCTCAACATATTACATTCCATTTTGTGAATATTTATTTTTTGCTTCTAGGGTCTCAAAAGCCCCATTATATTGGCATGCTAAGAAATGTAGTTTTACTCAATATTCGTAATCTTTGTTGTTAAATATAGAAATATCATGTTGCCTTCTTAAAAATGCATAGAAAATCCCTCTACAGTTGTCCATTTCAACTAGATTTTTCTCAACTAATTGGAAGGAGGCTATGCTTATATTGAATCATTTGGGCCACTATAGTACCCTACAATATTTACTTGAAACAAGAAAATTACAATAGGAATATCTTTTTACAAGATCCTTGGTTAAGAGTATGATAGAGCATAAAAATTAAAACTACTAGCCAGAGATGAGAATGAAAGACATAGAAATTCCATCCAAAAATTGATGCTACTAGTGGATGTTAATCCTATGCATGTAAATTCTTTGACCCCTTGGTGATAGATGAATCCCATCTTCCAAAGTGAAAACCAAGGTTTAAATTGTATTTGCCACTAATTCTCAACTAAACAGAACTTGAAAAGACACTGAAGAGGAGATGAAAGAATCCAATCAAACCTTGGAGGGGATGTGAAAGAATCCAAATAGAGACCAATACCATAGGTGAAGGAAGGCCTAGCTTTAACCATACTCTCTCCATTAACTACTAGTTACTTTCTCAATGCAATAAATGGTGCAAGGAGTTGGAAAATAAATTGACTAGAATCCCTACAATAGAAATACTTACCATGGGTTTTTCTAATGCCAATACTCTACTCCATATCTAATATGATGCCACAAAAATTGTGCAAAATCAGACCATGCACTTATTCAAACAGGGAAACATTTATCATCCACATGAAACAAGTACCAAATAATATCTTGTGTTCATCCCTTTTTATGCCATTAACTTGATTAACTATCTTCAAATCATGTGAAGTTATTTCCTATTGGTGTATGCACCCATCCATGAATTCTCTAGGGGATTTGGCTATGATGAAGGATCCCATCTTTTTTGTCATGTCCCCAAGGCATAGAGCTAGTTCTATATTATCCAAGAGTCAATGACTAAATCCAAGTTTCTAAACACATGGAAAAATTAGAGGTGAGTGAAAGATCCTAATTCCTTTTTGGTTTTAGCCATCAAAACTAAGTGAAAAAAATCAAATGGGGAGATTAAAACCAATATTGATTTATTGTCATGTCTGCAAGGCATAGAGCTAGTTTTGTATTATCCAAGAGTCAACATCTAAATCCAATTTTATAAACACGTGGAAGAATTAGAGGTCAATGAAATGTCCTAATTCTTTTTTGGTTTTAGTGATAAAAACTAAGAGAACACAATCAAATGGGGAGATTAAAACCAATATTGATTTAATTGTCATTATAGAGTCCCTTGTAACCTTAAGATTCTCAATCTAAATATTTTTGGCCACTAAGATTCCTTGAAAGAGAGTGTATACCTCCACTTGGTTGTTGGTGGTTTGTCCAAGACCCCATGCATAACTGGATCTAATGTTTCATTTGAGATTATAAATAATCCCCCAACACTTACCACCCCTAGATTCCTCTTCACAACACCATCAAAGAATAAGATAAAATACTATTGATTTGTTCTCCAAGCAAGAAATTCAAACCATTAGGGGAATTTTGAGGTCTAAAATGGGCCTCCTAAGGAAAATGTACAATCAAAATTCACTTTATGAGAACCAATCACATTTTATGGGATGGCATCATCCCTAATGGTTGATGTGGCATTGTTTCAGTTAAAGGTACTTAATTTTCACATTCTCAATGGTGGATAAAAACTCATGGTTAACCATGGTAGTGCTCTAAGTAGTTTTAAAGTAAAAAATTAAAGTACTCATAATAATGTCTTTTCACACTTTTTGAATAGAATATTATTATTTTCATTTCACATTTTTTGAAAGAAACAATGCATATCTCTACACAATCTTCATGTCTTTACACACTTTTCAATAAATACTATATTTATATATTTTCATATATTTATTTTTAAATTATATATTAATCTCATTTTATTTAATATTACAAATTCAAATTAATTATAAGTTAATATCTATAAGTACAAAGGACAACTGCATTATTTCTTCAATGATAATGATTTTTTCTTGAAAAGTTCATTTTTATTTATAGTCACATCAATACAACTTTTTTATTAATTTTATTTTGGTACAAATTTTGAATTGAATTTAACTATGGTTACATGGATTGTGGTGCAAAAAGTAAATTGCAAATTAATAAATATTATTTTATTGGTTTAACTATTATTTTATATTTCCTTAGGAGGCCCATTTTAGACCTCAAAATTCCCCTAATGAAATTGTCCAATGATAGAGCTTTTTTTCTTTAGGAATAGAGGGTGCTAAGAAATACCTTTGCTTCCAAAATTTTGAGAACCAAATTTCTTCATCCTTATTCATGAGTTTTTCTTCTACATTGAGTCTTAAATTGATATATTATACTAGTAAAAATTTTCCCTTGGCCATTATTGAATATGACTTGCCGACTTTGAGATTAAACACAACATTGTTTCAAACAAGCCATACCTTCCAACAAATTTATTTTGGGAGTGTTGCCTAGATCCTTCCAAAGTTCTTTTGTGTTTGAAGGACCTTGTATAGTCCTTTTTACATACAGAGAATATTTCTCACTAAGAAGAGGGTATTTTCACTTAATGGTTTATTCTAGTAAATGCAGAAATACATACCTCCTTTGAAAACCAACAATAAGAAAATAGTGATGTGTATTTTCTTTAACATATTGGAAAAGGGCACACCTAGAATCTCCCTACATAACTCTATTTTCGAAATTATTTTATGTGAGAATTTTTCCATACACCATGATCCAACAAAAAATTACACCTTTGGTAGATCGTCATTATGCCAAATCTGATTCTAGAGTAGGGATAGGGAGAAATGGGAAATGCTTGAATTTGGTTGGTATGTCCAACTTTCACACTATAATCAACCATGTTGTCAATCTATTTGGTCCTTGACCCAATTGTCTCAAGGTACACAATCTCTCAACTTGTGGAAGACAAGAGAAGTCAAAGGAAGAAGATGTGATGGAGGGTTTCCCAAACTACAAGTTATTTGTTAGCCTAAGGACGCTGGCAATTTCAAAAACTTAAACAAGGTTTTGAGGTTTTTATTGTCCATCCAATATTTTAAAGGTTTCAATTCTTATTTGAATGAGAGATCCTTCTTTCCCATGAAACTAATCTTTCTTTGCCACTTTAAGGTACCCAAGTAATAATTTGTTGAATTTATGGGGCTACATATCTCAATAAATTCCAAATATGGGATCTTTTGTTATTTTTATCTATTCTATTAATGCATCACTTCTTTCTTCCCTAAAAATGTTTTTTCCACAATACTTTCTTCCACCAATCAATCTCTAGAGTAGATTTGCTCCCAATGCTATATTCATGATTGATGGGTATTTTATTCCCAAACCCCTCCTATCTCTTGGGGCTCTAACCACCTTCGAATGTACCAAGTGGAATTTCTTGAAGTTTGATTTTGCCTTACCATAATAACTTTTTTATCTCCTTTCTTACTTTTTTTATTAATCCTTTTGGAGCCTACATCGTCGAGGATTAAAGGATTGGTAGAGTGGTGAGGACTAGTAGTTTGGACAAGTTGAGCGATTATGACCCATACTAAACAAAATTCATTTGGATTTTGTCTATGACAATTTACCAAGCTTACAATGCGAGATTACAGTAATCAAGGAGGCATTCCAAGGTACTTCAAAGAGGCCCAAATTTTTGAAAAGGAAAATTATAATATTCAGGAAATTGCATGAATCTCTTGAAAGGTCACATTCCACCCTAGAACTTGACCCTTATGATGATTAATCAACCCTAAAAAAATGTAAGTGAATAGATCTAATGCCTTTTTTAATCTTAACAGGGTTAATGTTTCTTCTAGCAAACCTGTGTCATCTACAAACTAGGAATGGTTCAAGCATTTTTCTTGCACACAATTATAATAACTAATAGATTTTCTTGTGTTATTTCTAATTCTAGATTTATTCTTAATGAATCTATCATGTTGATATAAGATTGGGGACAAGGGACATCCTTGTCAAAGTCCATGACTTTGTTGGAAGAAAGAAGCCAACCATATGTTGATCATACTGCAATCTAGGGGAAATTGATGTGAGAATAGATCCATTTGATGAAAGAGGAGAAAAATACAAATTTCTTCATGACACCAAAAAAATGTACACGACTTACGCAATCAAAGGCATTGGTCATATCCAATTTCATGACCATCTTTTCTATTTGTTTTCTTTGTTTGAGTGTATGGATTCTTAAACTAGTACTATGTTATCGAAGATTTATTTATTTTGGATAAATCCCCCTTGATTCTAAAATATAAGCTTGGGTAAAAAAATTTAAAGTCTGATTACACTAAATTTTGTCATTACCTTGTAGGACAAATTGCAGAGGGAGATTGAATTAAACCTGGAAAAAGAAGATGGATTAGTCTCTTTTAGGATCAAAGCAAAAATAAAGAGTTAGTAATCCCTCCCTCTTTTCCAATCCTTTGCACAAATTGCAACATTATTTTTAGTTTTTTTTAATCAAACTCCAAAATGATCTATAAATAGATATAGAGAAACCATCATGCCTAGGAGCCTTCTCAAGCTATCAATGGCTTTCATCAATGCTTTGTTGTTCCCTTATGTTATAATTTAAGGTATGTTCTCCAGTATAATTGCTACAACTTCCTAGTATACCTCCCCTTTCTCCAAAAGTAGGTTTCCAAAGTGAGATCAAGAAACCCCCTTTGCATCTTGAAAAATAGATATTATAGATCCATACTAGTGTATGATTTATTTCACATTGTCCCAAGCTTGAGGAGCTTTGTCTTGTCCATGGAAAAATAATATGTATCGATCCCCTTGATTTAATCTTATGCTCCTTAACTTTAACGTTTAAGTCTTCTCTTCATTCCTAATGCCTTTTATAGTTTTTGTTGGATAAATGTTTCCATTTCTTGTATATCTATAATGATAATTTCATCCTCCAATTTGCTCTATGTTTCCTCGCAATGGGATTTTAGCACATATTTCTCACTGGATGGAGAGGAGTATGAAGTTTCAACCCTGGTTCCTATTGGGATGGTGGGGCACTAGGATATTTCTCACAAATTTTTTTCACTACACCATATTGTGTAGCTCTCATACTACCCTAATTGTTCTACCTTGGCATATAATTAAACGTTGTGCATAAAATTTACAAATAATTTACATGTAATTCACAAAAAACATTGTAGATTTGTAACAGCTTATAAATCATTAAAATTCGCAATATTTTTAATAATAATTACACATTGTGAAAGAAATAACCATAAAACTCATATTTTATAAATAATGTATAACAATTGTGTGAAATCAATAACAAAAACACTTATATTTTATAAATAATGTACAATAATTGGTTGGATACATGGAATGTTCCTCCTAACTATAGGAATTGTTGCACCATGTTTTTTTGAAATAGATCACCCTTGTACTAGGGATATGAGTCCACAAGGACTAATAAGCTCTCTCACTCATCCCACTTTTTGATTGATTACGTAGTCTTCTGACCTATGCAACCATCCCAAATCACCAACTCTCTTTCCCCTTCATCTTGCAAAACCAAAAAAGAGGATCCCCTTCTCTGCAATGAGCTCCCTTGGGATTTCACACCTATTTCCTAGGCTCTAGCACAAACTATTCAAGAAATATCAATGTTGGGATATCTAGGTACTCTCCATAGGCAATTGGAACAAAATTATAAGAAGGAATTTTCAGCATATAATTACAAGTTTTTCTCTTCCCATTGCAACTCATACCACCCTAGAATCTTGGACATATTGATAGTGAGAATCATTGACTCAATGATATACAACTCCTAAAACTAGGGAATATGTATGCATGGCTTCAACTAGCCACTTGGTGCTCATTATATCATCTTTAACCACACTTTGTTTAAGATGTTGTATTCACCTATTTATCTCCCATATTCCCTACATTAGACTTGATGTTCCTTGAAAAGTTAAAAAAAAAAATTCAAAAACATATGCTCTTATTGTTTTAGAATCATTCATATGTTTGTAACCCTTATCGAAACAAGTCACATATATATAGGAGTCTCCTTAAAGTAACCTGTATATGCCTACAAAATGCACTAATTTTTTTTAAATGTGTACATTTTTCACATATTATTTTGCATAGTTTTTGGGCTAGACCGAAAGCCGCCTACTGTAGCCTATACCTTAATCACCGCATCCATTTTTTTATGGTATAATGGGGTGCCATGGGTATGATAATAGCCATTTCTTTCCATAATCAACCCAACCTTAGTGAATTTCATGTGATCTAAGCATGTCTCCCTATGTGTTTTTAAGTATTTCCCCTTAGGAAACCCTAGTTTCCTTGTATTCCTTATCCCTCCCCTATATCATAATTAATTCTTCATTACCTTAGAGAAAAAAACCAAAGGATACCTTGTGTTGCTTAGGCAGGAGGAATCCAGAGGATGGTTTCTTACAATGTGTGTGGTGAGGAGTAGGTTTATGTGCCTATGCCATTGCTACAAACTAAATAATAAAGAAACACATTCTCATTCTCATTCCAATATTAGTGTTGTATACAATGAACTTCCTTTATATGATTTAATATTTGATTTAAATGACCTAATGTGTGTGTGTGTGTGTGCGCGTGCGCTTTGATTCTTCATTGTTTGATCATTTTCCACATATGTTGGTTACCAGCCTAAAGTTTAGGGGTAGTGAGGAGAGAAGGGGAAAAATAATCTACTTCAACGACCAAACCTACAAGTAGGTCCCCTAACTAGTAGATTAATATTTGTCTTGTTTATATGCATTTTTGGACTAGTGTCTTGAGTTTCTTATGTCCACTAGGTTTTCAACCCTAAACTTAGGGGATAATTTTCTATAATAACACTCCCAAAACTCCATGTCACTACCTTGGAACATATGCCAAGGTTGATTTGTCCTTTTTAATAAGCTAAGGTAAGGTAAATTGGAAAATAATAAAATATCATCATTTTAACTTTGGCCCCATTTGATCCCCCTTAATCCCTCTCTTGTTCCTCTCTTTTGGAGTCATAGACCCTAGCCATTGATTTAGTCCCCTTCATCTCAGAACCAATGATATATTTTTATTAATAAAATGTGTGTACATCATTTTCATTACTTGGCCCTCAGCCATACTATTATGCTTATATCACATTTCACACATATACATTACATTACATTTTTAGGGATCAAAATTGGGGTATTAAATTCCCCTCCCTCTTATATTTTCATTGTCCCTAGCGCACATCACTATATAGGCTCGCACATATATACAATTCTTACACAAAACTATTAACTAAATATGGGTATTATTTCCACATCACATCCTTTAACTCCTCTATATGTCTCCTTGTCCCATGTCTTTGTTCCTAAGCATTGTGTCCTTCTTACTGTCTATTATATATTTTTATTTTAGTTGATACTGCATTATTTTTCCTTTTCAATATCACAATCCTTGTGTTCCTCTATCTAAGACCCATTTCATGTCTTTATTTTCCTACTATTCCTATAATAACCATAAAGAAAGATACATGTTATAGCTATTATTGTTCAAAAATTATATTATACACAAGAGTTATCAATTGCATAAATATGTATTTGAAAATGAGTATGCAATATTTATTTTAATACTTATCTATATGGACATTTTTCTACTTTTCCAAAATGGGTTGGATCTAATGGTGGAAAGTGGGGATTTTTTCACCATTGGGCAAGGTACAATTCCCATGAGGAATTCCCTAGAGCCATGGGGACACCTTGAGGTAGATGTCAAACCTACGATTGCACTCAAAGAGACCATATTAAATGGATTTGTGACCTGTGCACATGTAAGTGGATCAAATCCCACCCCCATGTCCTCATTTTTTATTAGTCAAAGAGTCTTAGCTCAAATTGTTTGGTGAACAATTTGTTTCTCCAATTACATGATTTAAAGTCTTCAAAGACATGTTGTAACTAGCATGCTTGTGGAATTTATGAAATAATTGTAGCTAGTGTAATAGTAGCAGTTAATATTTTAAAGTTATTGGTTCTCTAGGAAATATTGTTAAATTTAGAAAAAATATATATTTTTCTACTTCATGAGGCTTCCATAGGAAAAAATTCTTCTTATTGTTCTTCCACACATTCCCTTTTGATTTCATTCATCATATCAAATGCACTTTTTGTAGTAATTCCATTTATGTAAGTAGCCTCTTCCTTGTTTTACTCACCCTTTCGAACTTAGGAATCCCCTTCACTACTAAGTATTCCCTTCGGTGATCTATATTTCCAAGGATTTCATGTGCAGGTAGGGTTCCAACTTCTGACCAAGCATCCACTACCCAATTCTAAGGAAATAAATTGTATAAAATAGAAGGTTTTTGGAACCTTATTTCCAAGCTCTCTTTCTTTAAATCATCAACATTATTCCATAACTCTATTCCCATGATAAATGCCATGTATTCCATATACATAGGACTACTATGGCATGTAATTATTTCATTGCATCCAATAATAGCTCTTGAAATGATCTCAAATTCATGAATTAGTAACAACACCATCATTTTAATTGTTAAAATATTAATTATAATGAAAAATAGCATAAGCATGCATTCAACAAATGCAATCAACACACATACTAGCATCTATGTGTGCATATCAACATTTTCACATTTTCATAACTACTCATGCATACCCAATGCATCATTCTCTAATTTCATACTACCATATTCTTATATCATGCATTCCACCATAATAAAGTGGAAGGTCTAGCCAACACCTGAACATATCGTCAAACCACCTCTCTAACACTTGGTTAGCCATCTTGACACCTTACTATTTAGCTCAACATAAGACGAAGTATAAACCCTCTTAGTTCTCTTCATTGTTCACAAGAAGATTGTAACCCAGGAAACCAGTACACGTAAAGAGACTATTGGACACTTGTGTAGATTTATATCATTTCCATATACATCCACATTATGGCCTCACACAAGTTTAATTTTGTTGGCATTCCTTTTTCATTTTTGGAATACATCTCTTGACTTGTCTTAGTTATTACCCATATCAACACAACAAGATAGATCTTCATTTCATATGTTCAAGGTTTTCAATCCTTTACCACATCAAGTGTCATCTCATTCGCATGAATTCATTATTAATTATGTATTCAAATGAATTAAATATCAAATTTTGATTCAAATAATCCATTATTTTTGCAACATAAACATATCAAATTCATTCCTACATTGTGTTCATCAATTAATTTGATGTCGGCTAGTCAGTTGGTACTTTGTGGAGGTTCACAATATCCTTCGCCAAACCTTGTGATCAATATTTTGTTATCCTCATATTTTATTTTTATAGCTAATCATCATATGCAACAACATTATTAATGTCTTAAACCATGTTGTAAACCATTTTTTTGGATATGTAATCCATTCAAATTAGGGAAAATTTGAGGTCAAAATGGCCCCAAAAAATGTACCATGAAAGTCAACTTTAAAAAAACAAATCACATTTTAGAGGTTTGCATCAACCCAGAGGTTGAGTTCGCATTGCATGAGTTGAAAAAATTTATTTGTCACATTCTAAATGGTGGATGTCAAGTCATAATTAACCTTGGTCGTGTAAGTAAATTACTCATAATAATAATAATAATAATAAAACTACTTATAAATTTCTTTTAAATATAATATAGATGTACTAAAAAATTGATGTACTTTTAAAATAAAATATTTTAAATATAAAAAATAAAAAAATAATAATAATAAAAAAATGGTGATTCAAGATTAAAAAAACTATTATATAAGTATAATAACAATCATAATGATAATAATAATTTAATTTTAAGGTCAAGTTAGACATTAAATTGTTATATGAGGCACCCTTGTTTGTGGCACAAGGGACTCACATCTCTGCAACGATTCGATTATAAAGTCTATTAAGGTGTACATTTTTTTAAAGCACATATTTTATTTATAGAAATAAAGTACATTGCATTATATGTTGCAACATTAAAAAAAGGCCTCTTGGCCTCAAGGAAGTTTAAAATTATGTTGTAACCATGCTAAACATTTTACCAAATGAAAAGAAGGTTTTCCTTAAAAGCAATATCCAAAAGAAAACAATACATATACATGGATTGTATGCATATAAATTATTGGAACGGTTATATGTACAATAACATTTATTTAGAAAATCATGTGGTTGTGTTATTTGGATTGAAAGTAGATTGAAATACCATAATGAAGATGCCTATAGGGTCAAGACACAGGAGGATGTACCATAATTACTGTGTCAAAAACCTGAGAGCTCAAAATACTTAGAGGCTAAGTACCCTAAAAAAAAACATTAGAAATTGAATGTTAAGGAGAAATCTAAAAAATCCTTTGTGATATAAGCTCAAAATTAAAAGTAAAGATATTGAAGAAGTGAGTTTTAGATGATTCTCGACTAATTTAATCCCATGGGATTAACTGGTGGGTCCTAATGATACCCTCATGGGTTTCTAATATTTCCCATTGTCCCTTATTCAACGCCAAACCTCTTTTTGAGAGTTGATTCATTGCCTAGTTTTGTTCCCTATAGATATGTTAGAAAGACAAGTATGAGAAAGATTTAGCTTTTAGGAGAAAATTTTGATATAGTAGAAGAAGGGTATAGTATTTTAGCATGTAATATCCTTGCATCCATTTGATTACCACCAAGGAATATCCAAATATATTAATATCAGAGAGGTGAATATAAGAGGCAATATGCTGGAGAAGTTTGAGGGAAAATTTAATTTTTTTGTAAAATTGTTTGAAGCATGCCCAATGTTATAGGAAAAGGTAATGTAATGAGAATCGGTCAGATGAATGGTGCTTGTTGATCCTCCAATAGCCAGTGTGTGTTGTGATGCCCCATAAAAAAATTACCAAGGTTTATATTTGAGGATTTTTGCTTCACTTTTGTTCTGAATTTGCTTATATGTAGGAGGTTTTGGAATATATGATAGCAAATCCAGGTTGTTGAAAGCCACTCTAAGAATGGATTGTCCCTGATTTTCAAAAATAGAGATGTTCCTTTCCAACCAAATGCCCCAAAAGATGATCAAAGGGAGAGCTCTAATATTTTTTGGGGTTTTTCTTTCCAACTAATTCCTTAAACACATATCCATAAAATCCCCATGCCATTGATGTGAGAAAGCAATTGATTTGCAGGTTTCATGCCATACTTTGATAGTGAAGGGAAAATGTATAAAGAGGTGTGGGATGTCCTCGGAATTTTCCATACAAAGTGAGCATCTGTTGGGCCTAAAGAAGGAATTTTTTGTAATTTATCCCACTGTTGGTGCTTTTTTTTTAAGGAGCAGACACATGAATAGTTTGGTTTTGTGTGGGTAGTTTTTCTTTTAGAGCTTATTTGCCCATCAGGGAGGAGGGAAATCCTAAGGATTATGGGATAAATATATATAATCAAATTTGGGGTTGTAGCAACCCGTTGGAGCATTAGGAAAAACCAGAGAGTCTTCAAAATTTGAGAGAGATACCATAGAGTGACTTAGAGATTAAATATGTGTACTCCATTCATCAACTAGAGCCCCTTCTATTAACAGGTTAGTAGACTAATTTGAGGCATGAATTCCAACCAGACTCAAATAATTAGAGGCATGTTCAAGAAGTAAATTACGTGACTATGAAGAGCCTAAATGAGTTTATCAAAGAGGATATGGGAATCCCCACCTCCTAACCAAGGATCTTTTCCAACCAGAAATTTTGAACCTTCACCAATCCTCCACTTGAGACCTTGTAAAATGATTGATATAGAATTTTTAAGTGCTTTCCATGGAGATACACATGATTCCCATTCTCATCATAGTAATGCAACAGGGTAACCGATGTGGAATGTTGTTGAGAACCCTACGGGAGATAATTCTAATATTGAAGAGCCATCATATACTGGTCGTATGAAAAACCTCTTGGATTGGGATTAGAGGAGATAGGTGAACTACCAATAGGTTGATGGACTCCCGATACGTGAGGTTGTGATCCACTCACAACGGGTCCAACAGGCATTGTGGAAGCATTAGGGTGCATTCCACTAATATCAAAAGATGGTGGTAATGATGGAATCACGCTAGCGGATGGTGTGAAGGAAGCCACACAAATAGTGAGCTGGGTTGGGACAGACGTAACCATCGCTGAAAAAATGGGAATCGAAGAGGATGGACCTGACACAAACGATCCCTTAGAAGGAGCCGAGGTACTCGACCATTGCGGATTTTGATACAAAGATGCAGCACCAGAGATTATCTGACCCAAAGAACGATAACCAGCCGGGAGTGATAAAGGCTGAGAGGAAGGCTGAATCGTGACATAAGGAAAATTCTTTGGAGGGAATTGATATTCTCTCGTAGAAACATAAGTCTCTTCACTACTAATAGGACTCGTAGCATCCATGTCAGATGAAGACATATTGTCGGTGAAAAGGCGACGAGCGGTGGCAAGTAAAGCACATGTTAATGGTGACACAGGTGGTCATGAGGGATCTTCCCTTAAAAATGCCCAAGCATCCGAAGGCTGCCAATTGATATCAAATGGTTCCTCAGGGGGAGATTGAGTGGCAAGAGGTTGAATGCTCGGAGCGATGGCACGTTCGAAGCCTTGGGTTCCAACATACAAAGGTGTCTCAGAAGAGACTCTGGGGGGAGATTCTTCACTATGAGGTAATGAAGAAGATGATGAAATCGGTGGTTCCGCCACTATGACTTTGTCTCAAAAATAGGAGAGAAAAGAGATAATCAATTCGAGGCTTTAAGAATAATAACTAAGGAATTACTTTTGAACCGGTCGAGAAAATATCTTAATGGACGTGTGATCATGGGTAATTAATTTTATGACACTAAAACAAAACTCTGCATTTTCATTTTTTAATAGTCGAGAAAAGGACAAAAGGTGACTCTAGTCACTTTCATTTTGGACGAGTGCGAAAGGACAAGTGCTCGATGATATTTTCAAATTTTAAAGAGTCATGGAAAGATCAAAATGACTACTCAGGAACTCTAAGCAAGAGGGTGTACCAAGCTTTTGTGAACTGCAATATACACCTTGGTGATAAAATGAAAGAGAAATGACTAAGGACTTAATGTACATGCAGGCAGTCTCCCCGAATTATGTGTTTGGTGTATCACAGTTATAAGGTGACAGACTCGGCTTCCTATGGATATAGGATTGCAACCTATAGGGGTCTCCCTTTATATACGTTGTGGTATGGGGAGCACAAGTCCATACTAGCATTGTCTAATTCCAGATGGCGAGCGACAGTTGTTAGGTTTAACGACGCTAGAACTGGAACACGTCACTAGCCTAGACCTCTAAGTGTGAGCGTTAAGTTTCATTGCTTCCTTAGATTGATTGAGATTATTTTAAATTTTATCTTGAAATTATGTTTAAGTTTCAAGGCCTTACCGAATGTAATCTCAAATCTCTAATGCACAACTACATGAGAGAAAGAATATCATTTCAATTAGATGAAAAGCTAGCTAAGAGAGGGATAGATGTTCACAACGAATCAGTAATAAATTGAATGCATGAATAACACTTTCCTTATGCTACTAGCACAACCAAAGCAGAAAAAGAGAAAGAAATTTCTCTTGTTTTTCACTTTTTAAATGAAAAGAAAGATACTAATGAAAAAGAGTAATTTTCATTTCCAAACGGAAAATAAGAATGTGAATTTTGTTCTTTTGTATGAACAAGGAGCAATAATGCAACGTTACACTAAAAATGAAAAAACAGACACTAGCTTTGAGAAACCCGAATGAAATGATCAACACACGAAGAGAACAATCCAAAGCGAATGTAAACCACGCTCAAAACCAAACATGCATTTCTCCATGCAGAAAAATGACTTTCAAATTGAATCAATGAGCAATGTAATATATGATTAGGGCGATATATGGAGAGTCAAATCGACACCAAAATGAGAGTTCGAAAATCCTACAACAAGTAAAACCGAAACAAAATACCAAGGAATCAGACAACATGCTGAAAAGATAAATGACTAAACCGACTCATACACAGCTCGGAGACTTAGTAGACATGTGGCCAAAAAAGTAATCAAAGATACCTATAAAACCTAGGATGAAAAAGCCACACTAATCAGACAAGAAATAATCAACCGAAAAGAGCGAGACTAGGAATTCAAATCCAATCCAAGTGGATTGATCCATGGATAAAAAACCAATCCAGAGGGTAAGATGCACTGAAAACTCAAAAAAGGAGCCTAAAAACAAAACCTACAAGATTCGGTGTGATTTTTCAGTAGTAATCCGCACTGAACAGGGAAAATTGCACCCATGTCAAAGGCAACCCGCGCCAATCGGTGCGGATTTCAGGAAAACAACAGTGCCGAGTGAGGAAACCACAGAAAGGAGAAAAGGCAGCTGAGGAAAGACCAGGCTTATCACTCTGATAATAGGTGAAGTGGCTTGAAACAGTCAGGTAAGCAAAACAAAGCAAAGAAATGATAGTACGACCAAAGTTGGATAGACAAGAAAAACTCCTAAATGAACAACGAGAGACAACAAACACATTGATCCCCAGTAGAGTCGCCAACTTGTTGTGCAGGAAAATCCCCTCTGCGGACAGAGGTGGTACCTCTAGCCCTAGGGTGGGTCTAGCAATAAGGGAACATGTTGAACTCCTGAATTCCTAGTTTTTAAATGAAGATGGACTAGGACGGATATCCTACCTCGGTCCAATGCTTTTGTCATGGCACGCAGCAGAAATCCTTCGATCTTTGTATTCGCGCCTTGCACTCTGTTGGTGATGATGTCCATGCACCTATACTGTAAAGATAAAACAAAATATGACATCATACAAGCATATACATTCATCTACAACTATTCAACTGGTCAAAGAGAGTTAAACACTTTGAATCTAGATGGAAACAAAGTTGGAACCAGAAACCATTCATGTATTATTAATATATGAAAAATAATTTTACAACCTTATGCATTGACGTTGCAGATCTCCTTCGACGGGTTCATTCGAGCACATCTCAATCATTTTTTTGTCCTTCTGCTCAAATGAGGCAATGGGCTTAAACTCTCCCTTAACAATGGAGTCTTCTCTGCTTCTTTCACACCAACTATGGCTATATGATTGTTCATCTAGTTGAATTAATGTGAGGAAGAATAATTTATAGGAGAGGAGGAGGAGGTTTGGGATCCACATAAGGTGGAGGAGAGGCTTATCCCTTTGGGGATTTGCACATCTATAGGAGCTAATAGGCCAAAGGGAGGAAATTGACTTGATCCAGTTAGACAAACCATCTGACTCCGATCACGAAGTTGTTAGACATAGAAGCTTCATTTCTATTTTAAAAAACTTTCCAAAAGAAGATCGGCGCGGGTTCCCTTCTGAGACAAAGGATTAATGGGCATGAGGCTCAATGTTAATTTCTTCATGGGCACGAGGCCATAACTGCCAACCAGAGCCAATCCAAAATCATATGTTGGTGAAGTTTTTCTTGAGGAATGATCAACAAAAATTATGTTCTTGGCATGCCAAGGGATGCAATGACATTTATGGAAATGTATGACAGTACACAGGGGTCACTAAAATGGTCCTCTAATGTTTGGGATGGGGATTGAAGGGACGGTGACAAAATAATATGTAATAGGTAGCCAGAGGTCGATCAAAGGAAAGAGGGAAGAAAGCAAGTTGTTCTTCTAGATCGAAATCAAAGGGCAGCAACAAGTGTAAAGCCAAGTGCTAGTACTGAAATAAAATTGGACACCTCAAGAAAGACTATTAGAAACGAAGGATTCAGAAAACCAAAATATGGAAGAATATCATATTGATTCATGTATGATTGATGAAGTTTTAACTGCTGAAGCTCTACCTGTTTGTAATGTCTCTCAACATGTTTAAAATTGGATGTTAGACTTTGGTCCTTCTCATCACATGAGTCTGCACAGAAGTTGGTTTACTTCATATGAAGTTGTAAATGGTAGTTATGTGTTTATGGGAAATAATGCACCTTGTCACACTGTTGGGATGGGAAATATAAAAATTAAAATGTATGATGATACAGTTAAAAAATTATCTGATGTTACGCATGTACCTTAATTAAAGAAAAACTTGATTTCTTTGGGAGTTTTGGATTCGAATAGGTATAAATTTACAGGCCAGAATGGAGTGTTGAAAGTCTCAAAATGAGCCTTGGTTGTTATGAAGGCTGAAAAGGTTGGAAATATGTACAGAATCAAAGGAAGCACTCAAGTTATTGAAGCAGCGATTGTATTAGAAAAAGCATAAGAAGGTTCTCGTCTATGGCATCAGCAGTTGGGTCACATGAGCGAGAAAGGTCTTCAGGTACTGATAAACCACAAGTTGTTTCCTGATTTGAAATCCTTGAAGTTGGATTTTTTTAAACATTACGTGTATGGAAAACAATGTAAACAAAGGTTCAAAACTAGAAATCATAATAGTAAACAAATTTTAGACTAGATTCATTATGATCTTTGGGGACCATCTCCTACTGTGTTTTATGGAGGTCCATTATATTTCTTAACATTTATTTATGATTTCTCCTAGAAAGTTTGGGTCTATATGTTGAAAAATAAATCTGATGTATTTAATGCTTTTAAAAAATTTAAAGCTATGGTGGTAAAGAAAACAGGAAAATCAGTTAAATGTTTAAGAACTAACAATGGCAGTGAATTTACGTCTTTAGAATTTGAACAATTTTGTAAGGATGAAGGGATTGTTAGACATAAAACTGATGTTTATACTCCTCGGAAAAATGGTGTTGCTGAATGTATGAATCAGACTCTTATGGAAAGAGCCAGAAGCATGAGCAGAAATTCTAACGTGCCAAAGGATTTGTGGGAAGAAGCAGTATCTACTGCTTGTTATTTAGTTAAAAGATCACCTTCGGTTGCCATAAACTGTAAAATTCTTGAATAAGTTTGGTCGGGTCAGTATTTTGATTATTCACATTTTAATATTTTTTGTTGTGATGCATATGCTCTTATTCTTAGAAATCAGCGTTCAAATTTAGATCGAAAATCGAAATTTTATGTCTTTGTTGGGTATGATTATGTAGTGAAAGGATATGGTTTGTGGGATCCTTCTTTGCGAAAGATAGTCATTAGTAGAGATGTAACATTTGTTAAATCTTCTCTTCTAAAATCAGATGTTGGAAAAGTTGAAAAGGAACAGGTATCGCCAAATCAAAAAATTCAATAGGAGACTAAACCTTTTCCAGAAAGTCGAAAGGAAGGAGAGACTTCTCATGAAAAAGGTGAAGAAGCAAAGGAAACTGGAGAAATTCCAGAACCAATTCAGCAACTAGTCACTCTAAGGAGGTCTACAAGGGAAAGAAAAACACCCAAAAGGTATGAAGATTCTGCTTCATCTTTTGTGTTGATTACTGAAGATGGGGAACCTTCTTTTTATCAAGAAGCAGTAGAGGATGCAGATAGCAAGATATGGAAAAAATCTATGGAAGCAGAAATGGATTCCTTAGCCAAGAACAATACCTGGGATCTTGTAGAACTTCCTGAAGGGAGAAGTGTTGTTGGGTGCAAATGGGTCTTCAAGTTGAAGAGAAAAATTGATAGAAGTATTGATAAGTATAAGGCGAGGTTGGTTGCAAAAGGGTATTCTCAGGTTGAAGGTATTGATTTTCATGAGATTTTTTCACTAGTCGTTAAACTTGTTTCTATTCGTACTGTGTTAGCACTAACTACATTGCTTGATCTTGATTTAGAATAGTTAGATGTTAAAACAACCTTTCTTCATGGTGATTTGGATGAAGAAATATATATGGATCATCCAGAAGGTTTTGTACAAGATCGCAGCAGAAGATTAGTTTGCAAGCTCGGGAATTCATTGTATGGCCTGAGGTAGACGCCCAGGAAATGGTACAAGAAGTTTGATTCCTTCATGTTGAGCCAGAATTTTATTAGAAGTGAGTATGATCATTGTGTATACTTCAAAATTTTCAATAGCACATTCATTATTTTTGTGTTGTATGTTGATGATATGCTTATTGCAAGAAAAAGCATGGAATAAATCAACATGTTAAAGGCTCAGCTCTCTAGGACGTCTGATATGAAGGATATTGGAGTGGAAAAACATATCTTGGGCATGGAGATACATAGAGATAGGAAAAATGGTAAGCTTTGGTTATCAAAATAGAATTATGTGGAGAAAGTACTTGAAAAGTTTGGTATGAACAATGTGAAACCTGTTAATGTTCCATTAGCTTCCCATTTTAAGCTTTCTTTGGATTTAAGTCCTATAACTAATGAAGAAAATAAGTATATGTCTCTTGTACCATATGCAAATTCGGTAGGCAACTTAATCTATGTGATGGTATCTGCAAGACCTGACATTTCACATGTAGTTGGAGTTGTTAGGAGGTTCATGGTAAATCCGGGGGAAGAACATTGGCGAGCAGTGAAATGGGTGCTTCGGTATTTGAGAGGCACAAGTGACCATTGCATCAGCTTTGATGGTCGTGAAGGTTTAGTTAGTAGCTATGTGGATGTTGATTATGCAAGTGATTTGGAAAAAAGGAGGAGATCTACTATAGGTTATGTTTTTACTCTTACAGGTGGATCAATCAGTTGGATGTCAAAGCTTCAAGAGATAGTTTCTTTGTCCACTATTGAAGTAGAGTATATAGTTGCTTCAGATGCCTGTAAAGAGGCAATCTGGTTAAAAGGTCCGCTTGATGAGATTTGAACGACGTGGGAGAAAGTGAATGTATTCTGTGATAGTCAGAGTGCTATTCATTTGGCTACAAGTCCAGCCTATCATAGTAAAACCAAGCACATCAATGTAAGGTATCACTTTGTGAGACATGTAATCAAAGGTGGCAAATTAGTTCTCAAGAAGGTTCGTACACAAGAAAATCATGCAGCTATATTCACGAAGCCCATTACAGTATAGAAGTTAAGATGGTGTCTCGCTTCTCTTGGCTTGCAGAAGAGATGATGAATGGGAATGGGAAAGGGATTAGGAAAATTGTTGTCAAGGTGGAGTTTGTTAAAATATGACAACTAATTGTAATTAAATGGAATTTACCAGACAGTCAGCTTTAACTGAAGAGGTAGTTATGTAACGAAGTAGCCCATGTTAAATTGGGATGGCCCAAGAGACTTGTAACTTGAGGAGAATCATTCTTGATTAATAAAGTTTCCAATCCCTTGCCCAGAGGAGGTTTCCTTGAAACCCTTTCAAGGTTTTACCACGTAAATTCATGTGTTTACCTTTGTGTGTGTTTATTTCAGTTTTTCCATTCATTTATATAAATACATTTCTTTCTCCTTTAATGTTTCCAAAGAACTATATTAATATGAAAAGATAAAATCAATCGAGACCTGCAAATGTAATTCAATTTCAACTCATTAGTCAACAACCGATAATCAACAAACAATGTTGGAGGATGAAAAAAACATCAACTATGGAGAAATTGACCATACAAACAACTTACACATTTAATATATTATTAAAAATGAAAAATATATTCAATTTTGAGAAAATTTGAAATATTTCAAGTTTGAACTACCTTACTCTTCATTATTTTACTATATCATGTGTTTCTTAAAAGATGGTGAACCATGGAAGCCTGAGCGATATAGGTTTGTTTCCTACTGTTAATATCTTCCTCTATTCTAACAATTGAGTAATACATTTTCTATGCTTATGATAGCTCTCCATGTGTTTTCTTATGTCCCAGTTTATATCAACTCTTTTACTGTCTTTAAAATCCAGAATTATAACATCTTTGCATAATTTTATGGGAGTCAGCTTATATCATTTCTGGAGAAGGGGTTTTTGGGGGCTTATTCTAATTAATTTTCATTCTCTTACATTTACTAAATTGGAAATCTGGGTTAACTACTAGAGTAGAGCTTTTGAAAGGATTCATTATGATGCTCAACTTTTTGTTAAGATGATATCTTTTTTTTTTTCGGTTGGATCAAAGCCTTCTTTTGGGAAAGAAGCTGCACATGGGTGAGATTGCAAAGGGGGAAGAGAAGAAGAAAAATAAAAATGATCTGAATAGGCCATAGAAACATTCTCTGACATATTTTAAGGTGCCAAGAATAATGGAATCAGGTAGGTCTTATTAGCAAAATGTAGGTGTGGAAGGCAAGCTTATGTTAATTGTTGTTGTTCTCAATGGAAATATCCTGAAAGTTGTTTGATGATGGTGTTTGATTTACTTCCTTACAATATTAGGCCTGAAGAGAATTTGGATTCCTTTGCAACATCAATCTTCATTATTGTCATGACCTGTGCATACTGAATATGCATTTCCCTAATTTCATAGACCATTTTGGTACTCTCTAAAATATATGGAATATTTGATTCTCTTCTAATTTCCTTTTCAAAATTGATTATGGCATTAGAAGAAAGGTGTTAATTTTTATTATGAAGGGTTTCCGATGTTTATTCAGATTCTTCATTTTAATCATTTGTTGAAATTTGTTATGCTCTTCTACCAACATGTGAAATATGAGAATCAAAATGTTGTTTTCAAGGATATGGGAGCCATTTTGGGAGAAAAATGGAAAGCATTGAGTGCAGAAGAGAAGAAATTTTATGAAGATAAATATGAGGTAGAAAAGGAAGCATACTTGCGGGTAAATTTTGCAACCATCAAAAATATATTTACTATGGTAAATTCTGGAACCATCAAAAGTATATTTACTATGGTCCTTTGTTTTTCCCATCAAACATTTACAGGGCTTATCAGTGTTGTACTTTTGAAGGTTGTGGTACAAGAGAAGCATGAGACTGCGTTCATTTTGGTATTTCCTTACACATTTTCAAAGTGAAAAGCTAATATGCATGTGAACTGTTGTGTAAGTATGCTTACAAAAAAAATTTCTAACCATGTTGTGGTTATTGCAGGATGTAGAGGGAAAGGGGAAGAAAAAAATAGGAAATTTCTAAGGTGCAAAACCTTGGAAGGTGGTTGAGTGTAACGAAGCTATGGTTTCCCAGCTATGGAAGCCATTTAATCCCACAGGGGCTCCACTCAATGAACCTCTAACATATCATGTGCGATCATGGCATATTAAACAATACCCTTAATTTGAGTACATATTGGAAAATACCTCTAAAAATAACATTATTTAACCCCCTACCAATATAAACCCAATACACCTTCCCAATTTAAAAATCCCCTACTTTCGCTATATATTGTAGGTATCCATTTTTTCATTAACATTTTTTATATCCCTTTATATTTTTCATTAACTTTGAGCTCCATTTTTTATATCTTCCAATATAGAAACCCTTTACCCCGTATATATCCCCCAATATATTATGTCATTTTTTCCTCGTTATATATCCCACAATATGAACCCACACGCTATGGTATTTCTCTCGCAGTGAAGCCCATTTGTTTACTGCTACCACACTTCAAAATTTAGGTCTACCTCTTGGTTCAAAATAAGAGAAAAGAACAAATTTTAAGTTCTATTAGGAAGGTCAAAAGAATTCAATGATATACTTTATAGTAAATTTAAATCCCTACAAAATCCAATAACAACACATTCCAAACAACCTCTTCTCCTTAATGTGAAAAAATAAAATCCATCGAGACCTGCAAATGTAATTCAATTTCAACTCATTAATCAACAATCGATAATGAACCAACAATATTGGAGGATGAGAAAAACATCAACTCCGAAGTAATGAACCTTGTAAGTGAGTAGCATAAGGAAAAGGAGCATATATGATGAGTGATGTGATATGTTATGTGATCTTAAATGTAGTCCAATTTGAATAAAAGAGAAACCTTAATGTTGTTGCTATTGGGTAACCTTTTATAATTGGGATATCTATCTTTCCTTTATCAAGTGAAGATTTAAATAAATAATATTGCATTTTCAAAGTTCTTTTTCCCCTATAAATGATTAAGTTATAAAAATTTTCATACAATGTATTAATGAACTAATGTTTTCCCAACTTCAATTTATAATAATTTAAAGTAGCATGAAAATAATCATGTATTTGCATGCTTGTTAAGATTTACCAACATCTTTTAAACCTACAAGTCTACGTTGTGAAATAGAAACATTACAATCAAAATAAAATAAAAAATACTAACAATATATCACTCATATAATTAATATATTTCACTTTCATATTAATATATTATACATTCATTTAAATTTTTAATGATTTTTTTATATATCAAAATATTATTTGTTAAGATAATTACTAAAATAACCACCGAAGTTGAAAATAATCAACACATAGTATATTTTTCCTAAAAATGACTTTGCTATTACACTAATTTGATCTTTTCATATGGTCAATCTACAAATGACTATGTGTCACATTTCTTACAAAGATGGAATTGTTTTGTTGACTTACGAATTAATACATAATATACTTTTTCTAAACATCACTTCTATTACACCAATTTGATATTTTCATATGTTCAATTTACAAATGCCTCTATCATATTTCCAAAAAAATGGCATTATGATATCACTTGATAGAAAGAATGAGTAAGAGATGATTGCATCATATAGTCTCTATGCTAAACTTTGAGTTTCTTCTAAAGTTTATCCCTTGTCTCTAGTAAAATAAATGCAACGAAGAACATTGTAGATGCACAAATAATGGAGAAAATGAAGAACGAACCCGCAAGAAATCAAGTCATAGAAATTCAACCTTTTCTAAAATATAGGATTTGTTTATAAGCTCGAAATAGCTTAAAACCACATATTTATAGAGTTTTTTTCGATTTTCCTTTTTTCAGTTATAACCATATTTTGTTCTGTTTAATTTTGAAAATAATTGTTGCATATTCATAATTTATATTTTTCAAGGTTACTTAAAATTCAAGGTTTTTAGAGTTTGTTAATTGTTTTTTATAGTCACTCTAAATATTTGTTTTCTCGAAAGTTTTACATGAGAGGTTTTGTTGGAAATAACTCCCAACCACCACCATGAATAAGAAGTGGCAGTATCCCACGCATCATTGAATGTTTCTTGTGCAGGGAAAGACAAGCCTCAGTTTTCAAATATGGAGGCGTTCACGCAAAATCTGAAGCAGAGTACCAACAGCCATAGTCTGTGTTTAGTTACCTTCCATCGTTGACTTACCGTTTCCCGCACTTTGCTACCTACAAATTTTCTTGTTTACCACTTAAAATTTCATTGAAAACCACCAAACCTTATCTCACTTGAAATCCACCACAAACCTTTACATTCTGCCTATTCCTTTGTTTTATGCATTTCGCACCTCCCGTCGTTTAACTCCCCACACATCTTAACTTTTATTGTTTAACTTTTAAAGGTCGCACTAAAACTTATTTCTCTGCCGATACGATATTGGCGAGACCCACAAACCTCACCACATTTCACAACTCTTTCCACTTACCTTTTTATGCCGCCTGCAACCCGCACTTTGCACATTTTATGTTTTAACCATTTCAGCTGCCTGCAGTATGCACTTCGCAAGTTATAGGTTTTAACTTTAGAAGCCGCTCGCAATTTATTTTTTTTGTTTGTGATGCGATCGCAAAAGGGGCATGTGGAAAGCTTAGGAGGATAGCAGATCGCACATTGCAAAGCCCAGGAGTTTAATGGATTAAGCGCCCGCAAGTTATTGTTTTTAAGTTGCAATGTGATGCGCCACGTCACATCGCATATCGCAAGATTTAATGTTTTCCCATGTTCACACAAATGATAAATGATAAGATCACCAATGTGCGATGGAGACGTCAAATGTGATGTGTTTTTTGAACCGAATTTCATGAATTTTCAGATCTTCCATTTTGTGTTTTCTGTACGCGTTTTCGTGTATAAGTAGTCAAATAGAGCCGAGGGTGATTTAGTTGTTAAACGTCCGATCTCGCATTGAATTTATTTAAACTCTCAGGCTTCTTCCATTTTGTATAAACCTTTGTAATTTCTCATATGTTAAAGAGAGATATGAATCAAATTTAGAGAAGAGTTGATTAAATTTAAAATTGTTACTCTCCTGTGTTAATTGTTGTTTCTCTGTGAATTTTATTTACACATTTGTGCATTCTATGTGTTGTGAGAGAACACATCCCTCTGTGTGTTTGATTATTCATAATTACCAACATGGTATCAGAGTAGGTTTAGGCTCTTAATGAAATAACGAGTCTTTACTGAAGAAGCTTTAAGATTGTTTGTATAAACAAAAGTCTCCAGCAGTGAGAAAGCTTTTACAACAGTGAGAAAGTTTGTGTTTACATAGTCAATATGGTAGCAGCAGGCACAAGCCTGACGAATCCCCAACTACCACAGTTCAATGGGAATAATTATGATTATTGGGCTATTGCAATGAAGGCCCTGTTCTCCTCACAATATATTTGGGAGCTAGTGGAACATGGTTTCCAAGAACCAGCAGATGCAGCAGCATATAATGCTTTGACACAAGCACAAAGAGATTTGTTGAGAGAAAATAAGAAGAAGGACTCCAAAGCCCTGTTTTATATTTTCCAAGTAGTACATGAGTATTTTTCCAAGGATTTCAGCAGCAAAAAATTCTAAGGAGGCATGGGACACCCTCCATACAACCTATCAAGGGATGGCAAAGGTGAAGACAACAAAACTTCAAATGTTGAGAAGAGATTTTGAAACTCTTTGTATGAAAAATTCTGATAACATAGACTCATTCTTCACACATGTGATTGGGTTGGTTACCCAAATCAAGTCTCATGGAGAGACACTTGAATAAAGTAGAATAGAGGAGAAATTTTTAAGAAGTCTACCATCAAGGTTTGATGCTATAGTAGTGGCCATAAAAGAGACAAAGTATCTCTCACAATTTTCAATGGATGAGATTCATGCATCATTGATGTCTCATGAGCACAGACTGAACAGAGCAACAAACTCCTCACAACAACATGCATTCAAGACACAAATTTATTTTGGTCAAGGTAGAGGTTGAGGAAGATAAAACTACTGAGGAAGAGGAAGAAGCCCACACAGAGGTGGAAGAAGCAACCCTGCAAGCACAAGTGGAAGGGGCAGCAATCAGAATCAAGGCCAAGGCTCAAGCCAGAATCAAGCACAAAATCAAGCACAAGGACAGAGGTATGATAAATCTCAAGTCCAATGTCATTATTGTAAAAATTATGGTCATTATGCAAATGAATGTAGAAATAAGAAAAATGACATGGGTAGTAAACCTAGTGTAAATTTTACAAAAGAAAATCAGAACCAAGGAAATGTGCTTTTAACTTGTAATGTAGCACAAGAAAGACAAGAAGATGTATGGTTCTTAGATTTAGGGTGTAGTAACCATATGACTGGAAACATAGCAATGTTTTCCAATCTAGATGAAAGTGTAAAATCTGAAGCGACAACAGGGACTGATATCAAGGTCTCTGTCATGGGGAAAGGAAGAGTAAACATACTGACAAAGAAGGGAGAGAAGAAGTTTGTGCCAAATTTATATTATGTACTTGGCTCGAAATGTAACCTTCTAAGCATTGGACAACTCTTGCATAAGGGATACAATGTTTTTTTTTAAAATGATGTGTTTACAATCATGGATATACCTCCAAGTAGACAGGTGATTGCAAAAGTGCATATGACAAGCAATAGATTGTTTCCTCTCAAGATCATATCAGACTTGAAGGAACGAGGTGTTATAGAAGTTGTCACACAAGAAGTCTTTCAAGAAGAAGTGAAAGATGAAAACTGGTTGTGGCATTTGAGATTTGGACATCTCAATTTCGTAGGTTTGAACTTGTTGCATAGAAAAGGCATGGTAAATGGATTACCACTTATAGAGAAACCAGAAAGCCTATGTGAAGGCTACATCTTGGGCAAACAAAATAGAGAATAATTTCCAACAAGAAAGAGTATAAGGGAAAAGGCACCCTTGGATATTTTCCACTCATATTTGTGTGTACCAATGCAAACACCATCATTAGCTGGCAGGAATTATGTTTTGACATTTATAGATGATTACACAAGGAAGACATGGGTTTATTTTCTAAAACAGAAAAGTGAAGTGTTTTAACAGTTATACCACTTCAAATCTCTTGTTGAGAAGAAAAGTGGACACTACATAAAAGTGTTGAGAACTGACAGAGGAGGAGAGTATATCTCCAAATACTTCCTATGTTTCTGCAGGGATCATGGAATACACAAGCAGTTTACCACAAGGTATACACCTTAACAAAATGGTATAGCAGAAAGAAAGAATAGAACCATCATGGACATGGTAAGAAGTATGTTGAAGGAAAATCATTTTCCAAATCAGTATTGAGCAGAAGCTGTCAATTGTGAAACATATATTTTAAATAGATTTCCAACCAAATTTTTTATGAACAGGGTTCCAAAAGAAGCATGGAGTGGAACAAAGAAAATTTTCACTCACATGAGTGTTTGGATGTGTGGTTTTGTCAATCCTAGAGACAACCTTGAGTTGTGAAATACCAACCTAGGACATCTTATATAGCAAGGAGCAGTATGATATAACAAGGACAATTAGCAGAACTAGGCTCTTTTTCTATTTCAGTTTTAACGGGAAAGATCAATGTAGATGGAACCAGAATATTCATAAACTCAGCATAATGAAAGGAACATTGCAAAGGCAAGGAGTGAATTCTCAATATAATTGTATCAGACAACTCAAAGACAGTTTTTTGTAAGGAGGGCTCGATTCTAAAAATGATTTACAGAGATTGAAAATCAGAAGACATGATGTGTAAGAAATATCAAAGGAATACTAACTACTAATGAGATGAAATTCCATAAACATATCTGAACATGAGATGGGCTTAAGATAATAAGAATCCATACATGTCCATAGCTTTCAAAAATAACATCCATAGCACTTAATATAGAAGAAATGTGGATGAAGTTGAAACTGAAATAGCATATCATGACTGAGCCATATTTAAAGCGCTAGACAGGTTTAGCATGAGTATCGATTGTGATAAATTCATACTAGAACCAGTGAGCCACTCGCATTCCAGAGCATGATACAAGAAGGATGGAAATAGTGAAATGAATAGCTAAACTATATCACATAAGATAGAATTACAAACTATAAATCATCAAGACCAGAATCCTCATTAAAGGTAAAACTCCTTATCGTTGAGACCCAACGGACTCCTCACATTTGTATTAAAACTTCAACAAAATGCATACAAGAAACTCTTTCACAGCCAATTCTTCGGAAAATCTGGAACCTGTTTTTCTCTTTAGTTCTTGCTTATATAGAAGCCTCAGAAACATGAGCGAGAAGATATTTTTGGGAAAAATATGTTTCTCGCGTGTTGGAAATCAGTTTGAGGTCTCCATCAAAAATAACCAAAATTCATGATGAGGAATAGGGGCATCTCATCATTGACAGTTAGGCTCACGGCCGTTTTAAACAAAAATATTAAATAATAGTTTCCGACAGAAAGTAAAATGCAGGAGTGGAAGGTGAATTCCACTTGAAATTTAAAAGTAACAAACTAAAATGGAAGTAAAATGCCACTAGGGCCAAATCATGAATTGTTCACTGACGAGGTGGAGTTGAGGCAGTCGTTGTCACAGATGGCAGAATGTTGGCGGAGAGGAATTGATTTGCCTCTGATGTGGCAGTAGAGGCTTTTCTACCTGTAGATCTTCATGATTTTCTCTAATTCTGATTTAATTTGGAGGATGGGCTTTTGATAATCAATCTTAGCCGAAATCCCCAAATTGTCTTCAATCCTCTGTTTCTGTCGTGGCAGGTCTTCGACACTGATACTCTGACTGATGCTACAATAATATCTCAGCATTTCGAATCACAATGACCGTGATTGTGGAACCTAGAGTGAAATCATCACTCTGTAACAACCCTGCACAATACGATAAACTCATCAAGAAATATAGGGAGTGGCGTAAGGAATGTTGTGGAGGCCTGGAGGAATGGTGGGACCCGGTTAAGGTGAAGGGCGATTTAATGTGAGCCATCAGATCTCAGGAGGAGATCAGTGATTGGGATCATATGATGGAGTTAATGGGGACAACGGATGAAGAGAAATGGTGAAATGAATGATACATTGTGGGCCGTAGATCTAGATCAAACAGACGGTCACGATTGGATCGACGGATTGCAATCGGAAGGGACGGAGGGTAACACCTTTAGAACTTGTGATTGGCAATGTGCAATTGAGCGCTAGCCGTTCGATCTAGAACGAGATCGACAGCGGGGACTCAATCAGTGGGGAGATGGACGGGGAGTAAAGGAGTGGAGCAGGGGAAATAAGGAACGTCAGATCAAAGGGAAATCGACGGCGGAGATTACAATCGAAGGATTGCAATCGGGGAGGGCAGTGGGTGACACATTTAAAAATTAGCGATTGGGATCGATGCGGTGGTGCGATGGGCGTGAGCGGGACAAGCACTGGCCGTCAGACCTTAAAATATCGAATGTGGATATTGCTTCAAAGGGCCGACAAACTTAACACTATCGCATTGGGACTTTCATGGTTTACAAAGGAAAAAGACGTTTCCGCTCCCATTCTCTGATGCGATTAGCGCCCAAGTCTTAAACGCTTGGTCGCGGGTGCGTGGCATATGGGGAAGTGGTTAAGGGGGCTGACCGAAAGGGGCTAAGCCTGATATATGAAGGAAAGTGGGGTTTTGGCCTATTTTCAATGAATTTTAAGGCCGAAAAGGGGTAACAGTAGAGAGGAAAAGGGATTTTTAGACCAACAAAGGGTATTTGTAAGGTTTAAAAGGGGATTTGGGTGATTTTAAGGGGTTAATGAGGAATTAAGAAAAGGGGAAAAAGGTGAAGAAGCAGAGGTTAAGTGAGAATGAAACAAGAGGGAAAAGGCCTTTTTGGGCATTCTTCTTCACAAACAGAGAGGCTTCAAAATTGGGAATAGCGGTGAGGATTCCCCAAAGGACAAAATCACAAGGAGGCTTAGAGGATGATGTGTTTTCAGAGGGAATGCATTCCTTGAAGGTTCAAAGACGGCTTGGCCCCCTGTTTGCTTGTCAAAAATTCATAGGGGGCTAGCATGATCAACATTGGCTCCACTTAGGGACGGCACGTTCATCCTTGGTCGTGTCGAGAACTTCGCAGACCACCTGTTAATCTTCTGTGTGGACACCACTCTTCAACACTTTTTATTTTTCTCTTCATGATTCATCACGACACACACATCATTCAAACAAAGATGAAAATGGAAAACTAATGTACAGTATGATACATCAGGCTCTCTCGGCCTAAATCAGAACTGGAAGTAAGGTTTGAGGAACTGACCCTTTATAGGGGCATCGAGCAAGTCTCCTTGTAAATTTTCCAACGTGAAGGTGTTGTTTCCCCCTTGTTCCACAATTTTAAAAGGGTCGAACCAGAGTGGGTCGAATTTACCATGTTTCCCCTTTTCAGCTCTTCGAATATCCCATCTGAGAACTAAATCCCCAACCTGAAATTTCCTATCCTTGGCATGCTGATAAAAAAGGTCCTTCATCTTCTCTTGATATTCAGTTAGCCTCTGACTTACCTGGTTCCGTGTTTCTTCTAACTCTACCAGCTGATTGATCCTCCTGGTCACATCATCGGGTTCTTCTTGACATTCTTGCATGAATCGGGCTACTGGTAAGGCTAACTGTATAGGGAATACTGCTGCCCTCCCATATACTAATTCATATGGGGACTTTCCGGTTGCTCTCTTGCTAGTAATCATGTTGGCCCATAGAGCGAATTTCAACTAGGAATCCCAATTTTTCTGATTTTTTTTTATAGCCTTCTTTAGTGCTCTCACCAGGGTTTTATTTGAAGACTCTGCCAGGCCATTACCTTGTGGGTAATAGGCCATAGAGTGGCCTAGTGCAATTTTATACTGCTGGCAGAAGCTGACAAAATTTGTAGACTTAAAGGCCTATGCATTGTCGATCACTATCTTGGCGGGGCAGCCAAATCTGGATATGATATTTTCTTCCATAAATTTCATTACCACAACGTTTGTTGCATTCCTTGCAGGTATAGCTTCCACCGACTTCGTGAAATAATCTGTGGCAGTTAATATCCACCTATGCTGACCACTTGATGGAGAATGTATCTCACCGATAAAATCAATTCCCCATTGTTGGAATGGTTCATCCACATGAACAGGGATCATGGGCAGAGGTGCCAACTTTTGTCTTTCAGCAAACCTTTGGCATTTCTCACAAGCTCTAACCTAGGCAAACACATCTCCAAAGAGTTTGGGCTAGAAGAAACCAGCCTTCAAGATTTTGTGAGCAGTAGCTCTCCAACTATAATGACCCCCATAGATTCCTTCATGAAATTCGACCATTATACTCTCTGCCTCGTCCTCTGTGAGACACAGGAGCAGGATGCCTGAGGGATCTCGCCAGTACAATCGACCATTTGCAACAACGTACTTCTGTGATCTCAACCTCAGTGTTCTGTATTTAGTTTTTTCATAGCTAGGAGGGCAGCTAAGTGTTAGAAGATATTCCACTATCTCTTTGTACCACGGGCTGATGAGGTACTTCATATGTGTCTTCTGAGTAGCTATCTCTACTCCCTGCTACTCTTCTTTCCTCTCAGACTCCTCATTTTCTATCATGGACAGATTTATACCCAGAGCCTAATAGTTTGACTCGGACAAGATTTTGGCTAGCCCTTGTCCCTTGATCAGTTTGTTAGGGCGGATGTCTAGCTCACACTCTTGTATTTTGGCAATCCATTTCCCTCTTTTCCCTTCGCTATCTCCTTGGATAATAATATATTTTATAGCTGATGTAGGCACAAACGCAGTGATATGGGACTGCAAGACATACATGCGAAATGCTTTAAGAGACTTCACCAGGGAATATGCCTGCTTTTCTAATATGTTATATTTCAGCTCTGCATCACGAAGCACCTGAAGAAAGCGATGGGCTGCTCATACCCTTCTTCATTTTTCTGCAATAAAACGCCTGCCACTGTATGAGGTGATGCAAATGAAAATATCATGAAAGGTTTGGCATAGTCTGGTCCAACTAGCACAGGGGCTTCAGCAAAGGCATTTTTTATCCTGGAAAAGGCATCTCATGATTCCTGGGACCACTTTACCTCATTATTTTTCTTCAGCATGTCAGTTATATGTCTAACTATCTCAGCATAGTTAGGGATAAATCTCCTCAGAAATTTAATGCACCCTAGGAACACCTGCACCTCCTTTTTATTTATGGGAAGAGAAATGCCATTTATAACTTTTACTCTCTTAGGATCTATTTTTACCCCATCTTTGGTTACGATATGTCCCAAAAGCTTACCCTCTTCTAATGCAAACAATGACTTCTGTGGATTGAGAGAGAGACCATACCTTCTGCACCTCTTGAAAGTTCTACGCAAGTGTTCAAGGTTCTCTGCATCATCTTTTGAGAAGACAGTGATATAATCCAGATATACTACCACAAACTTATCTTGCTTCCCAACAAAGGCAATGTCCATGGCCCTTTGAAAAGTGGCCTTTGCGTTGATCAACCCAAAAGGCATCCTGGCATATATAAACGTACCCCAAGGAGTGGTAAAGGCAGTCTTCTTCTGATCTTCTGGTAGTACATCCACCTGATTGTAACCAGAGAATCCATCCATCAACGACATCTAAGAAGCTCCTACCATTTTCTGCAGGATGTGATCCATCTTGGGCAAGGGATAATTATCCTTTAAGGATGCTCGGTTTAAATTTCGGAAATCCACACATAGCCTTATTTCTCCATTATTTTTCTGGACAGGGACTAAATTTTCCACCCACTCAGAGTACCTCAATGGCACAATTATTTTGGCCTTCAATAAATTCTTAATTTCTTTCTCTATGGAGGGGAGCAGCAGAGGGTTAATCTGTCTAAGCTTCTGCTTGTGCGGCTTCGCATCTCCTTTCAGAGGAATTTTTTGTTGCATGATGCTAATATCAAAAGTTTTCAAGTCCTGATAAGACCATGCAAACACATCTTTGTAGGACTGAAACAGTGTCTGGTAGAGCTCTTTATATTCTCTTAGGACTTTCTTAGACAACCTCACAATTTTAGGGTTAGCATTAGTACCAAGATTTAGGTCTTCTACCTGATTTTCTTCTACCACTTTGTTTGGCTGCAGTGGGATGTCGTTCTTGTCAAACAATATTTCTAGAGGCACCAGCCCTCTAGGTATAACGTTTCCCTTCAATTGCAACACTTTATGACCTGCCACCTTTTCCTCCCATTTGTTTTCTGACTTCTTCTTCTTCACAAATGTCAATCTCCATGTTTGAGAATTCTCCAATTGTTTCCATAAATTTCTTCACTTGCTCTTCATCCTCGAAAACCTGCCAGTGCTTGATTTTATCTGGGATTGATGGTCGATAACTTACCTCAATTTCATATCTTAGGAGAGGGTTTTGAGGTGGACGGAAGGTACTGGCGGCCACTGCAAGGGAGTCTGCCATCCTATTTTTCTCCCGGGGCATGAACTAAATATTAAATGCCAAGAAAAAATTCTCCACCAGGTCCCAAACTTCATTCCTATAATCCCTCAACCTAGGATGTTTGGTTTGGCACTGATTCTTCACTTGTCTAACCACCAGTTCCGAATCTCCCAGAACCTTTAAACTATGTATGTTCATGATCCTGGCTATCTGTAACCCTAACAGAAGTGCTTCATACTCGGGCACATTATTAGTGGCTTCATACTCTAGCTTGAAAGACAATGGGACCCATTGGCCTGTAGGAAAAATCAATAATACTCCAGCCCCATTACCTTCTTTGGAGTTTTCTTTGTCAAAATGAAGTGTCCAAATTCCTGTTTCATGGCTCTCTAAGGACTGCTTGGTCTTGATATGGAAAAATGATGGTTCATGAGCGTAATATTGATCTTTTTCTAGCATCAAACATGAGAAATATCCCTCCTTACTATAAACTGGAGAATTAACTGCGTTATCAGCCTTGGTAACCATCTTGACAAATCTAGTTTCTCGGTACAACCTCCTCTCCTGGCCACCAAAAACCGGGATAGTATCATAGGTCAGGTCCAACTTGATTGACCCACCGATTTTTGTCCCCCAGGACCTCGACAGCAACATGCCGAAGCAAGCTGGGATGTCAGCCACCATGATGCCCATTACCACACTTTTTGTTGGGATCTGGGCCAAATTGACCACCAAATCCTTGATCATACCCAGGCATTTAACTCTTTTGGAGTCAAATGAATAGAGGTCCTTGTATGGACGGGTGATTTGTAATCCTAGTTGTTCGATGACCGATAGGGGCAATAGGTTATGGGAGGCTCCTGAATCTAACATACAGTTATGCAACAACAGGTCATGAATTACTAAGGACACATAAAATGGGGGAGTGGAAGCATCTAATTCCTCAACATGTGGGCCAAATACAAACATGGGTCTTTCTTCTTGAAGGTTTAGACTGTCTGGAATATGTGCTACTTCTGGGGGGAGCATAAAGGATGTGACCTGGGACTGATATGCAAGCTACTTCAACAATTCGGTCAAGGGAACTGGGATTTTGACCTTCTCAAGCTCCTTTTGTAAACTGAAGGTAGAGGAGGAATTATCTACTGACACTTCTTTTGATTCTTTCTTTTTTGGTTCTTTGTTTTGGAC
Organism: Pinus albicaulis; assembly: GCA_034641835.2. NCBI lineage: Eukaryota > Viridiplantae > Streptophyta > Pinopsida > Pinales > Pinaceae > Pinus > Pinus albicaulis. Next base: position 413,514,481 of record CM076583.1, read on the forward strand.
AAGAGGTTTGACTTCCTTTATGACTGACTTGACATTAAGGGGACTAACAATTTGTGAAGAGGAAGGAATTTGACCAGCAGACTGCAAAGATTCGTTAAGAGGTCTCTGACCTTTTTCTGCGGTCCTTTTGAGCTGTTATCTCCTTCTGAGAAGATGCTTCCTCATGAGGTGTGTCTTCCTCCTGATCCTGAGTACGAGTTCTCTTCCTAGAATATTTGAGGTCATATCTTCTATTAAACTATGCTTGCATGAAATCGACAAACTGCTTGCAGTAGTCATCGACCTCAGGATCTTCGGTGCTTTCATTAGCTTTTTCTTCTACATGTGATGGTGTCTCTACTTCATCACTTTCTTGTAGGGGACATTCAACTTCATCACTGTTTGAAAAAGCAAGGTATGCCTCCTCTTGCTCATAAGTGGTGTCTTCGGTAGGACCATCTACTTGACCTTCCAAGTACAGAGGGTGTGGTACCTGATCTTGCTACTCCTTCCGTTCCCTTTGCAGTATCTGCAAGGGTCATTTTCTGTACTGAGGGTTGTAACCCCTGTTTGGAGCATTCTGGAAATTCTTGGAGGGTGAATTCTTTGCCTCTAGTTCAAGTTTGACCAGCTTACTTGAAAGATTCTTAATCATTTTTTTCATTTCCTCAATCATGTCATTAGCTGAGTCTCTATCTTAGCTAGAGGTGAATACCTCCTCTTTTCCCTTTCTTCTAATATCTTGTTCAGGTTTTCCCTTTGATTTACCAGTGGAGGAAAAATTTGCCTCTAGCTCTAGTGCATCTATTTGAGCATCATCTAGGGTGGCAGGCTTTCTTTCTCTCAGAGAGAAACCAAATTCTGAGTCAAAAGTTTCCACGAAAACAAATTTAGCAGTGGTTCGATGAGGTTTCATATCAGCAGGAAGGCTCAGATACAACTTGTTAAATCTCTTGATAAATTCTGACACCCCTTCATTATGTCTTTTCTTGAGTGTGTTAAACTCAGTAAGACAATGTCCATGGTCTTTCTTCTCTCCCCATTTTCTGAGAAAAGTATCTTCCATTCCCTCCCAAGTGGTGATGGAACGGTCTCCTAATGTCTTAAACCACTTTCTGGCTTCACCATCAAGAGATTGCACAAACAGTCTTAGGACTACATCTAGGTGTTCCACATTAAAATTCTCTACAAAAGAACAGAAGACCTCAAGATGTTTTTGAGCTTCAATCTCGTTTTCCCCATTGAATCGGGGTAAGATCTTCGGATAGTCCTGTGGCATATCATTCAACACTTGAGGTAATGCTAGTGGGGCATATTTATTCAACAAGAAGCCAGGAACATTAGCCATTGGAGGAGGTGGAGGTAGTGCAAGGGTTTGATATGTAAAAGGAGGAGGAGGAGGTGGGAGTGATGTATGAATAACAATAGGAATGTATTAGACAGCAACTTGAGGTGTTGATGAGAACAACGGGCTGTGAATAGCAGATACTTCAGTGACTTCCTTGACCTCTTCGACTTCAGGAGTAGGGTGAAAGGGGTAGTATGTGGTATCCCTTGACTTAGCTTCGTCTTTAATTCGGACACCTCTCCGGGGTGGACTATCTGAGTAGTAATCGGTATCTCCCACAGTGGAGTCGAGACCATGTACTTGAGCAACTTGAGAGGAGGAGGACGGAAATTCCTCTAAAGAGAATTCAAGGATCTCAATATGGACTGATGGTCTTTCTCTCCAACTCATTCTATGTAGGATCTTCTCTGGTTCAAACACAAAAGGTGTCTTTGGCTAAGATGTATCTGACCTCAGGTGTGGCTTACGAGGAGCCAGGACTGCAAGTAAATTTTTATGATAAATGAATGTGGAGTCGCCAAGGTGAGGGATCTACAACTCTCAACTCTCCATGCTCACGTATTTGAATAGTGAATAAGGTTTTTTCGAGGCCCAGGGATTCAAATTCTCTCAACTTCGATATCCTCGGCAACAGCGCCAGAAAGATGTTGTCAATCCTAGAGACAACCTTGAGTTGTGAAAGACCAGTGCCTAGGACATCTTATATAGCAAGGATCAGTATGATATAACAAGGACAATTAGCAGAACTAGGCTCTTTTGCTATTTCAGTTTTAACAGGAAAGATCAATGTAGATGGAACCAGAATATTCATAAACTCAGCATAATGAAAGGAACACTGCAAAGGCAAGGAGTGAATTCTCAATATAAATGTACCAGACAACTCAAAGACAGCTTGTTGTAAGGAGGGTTGGATTCTAAAAATGCTTTACAGAGATTTAAAATCAGATGACATGCTGTGTAAGAAATATAGAAGGAATACTAACTACTAATGAGATGAAATTCCATAAACATATCTGAACATGAGATGGGCTTAAGATAATAAGAATCCATACATGTCCATAGCTTTCAAAAATAACATCCCATAGCACTTAATATAGAAGAAACGTGGATGAAGTTGAAAATGAAATAGCATATCATGACTGAGCCATATTTAAAGCGCTAGACATGTTTAGCATGAGTATTGATTGTGATAAATTCATACCAGAACCAGTGAGCCACTCGCATTCCAGAGCATGATACAAGAAGGATGGAAATAGTGAAATGAAAAGCTAAAATATATCACATAAGACAGAATTACAAACTATAAAGCATCAAGACTAGAATCCTCATTAAAGGTAAAACTCCTTATCGTTGAGACCCAACGGGCTCCTCACATTTGTATTAAAACTTCAACAAAATGCATACAAGAAACTCTTTCACAGCCAATTCTTCGGAAAATCTGGAACCTGTTTTTCTCTTTAGTTCTTGCTTATATAGAAGCCTCAGAAACATGAGCGAGAAGATATTTTTGGGAAAAATATGTTCCTTGCGTGCTGGAAATCAGTTTGAGGTCTCCATCAAAAATAACCAAAATTCATGATGAGGAATAGGGGCATCTCATCATTGACACTTAGGTTCACGACCTTTTTAAACAAAAATATTAAATAACAGTTTCTGACAGAAAGTAAAATACAGGAGTGGAAGGTGAATTCCACTCGAAATTTAAAAGTAACAAACTAAAATGGAAGTAAAAGGCCACTAGGGCCGAATCATGAATTTTTCACTAACGAGGTGGAGTTGAGGTGGTCGCTGTCACAGATGGCAGAATGTTGGCGGAGAGGAATCGATTCACCTTTGATGTGGAAGTAGAGGCTTTTCTGCCTGTAGATCTTCATGATTTTCTCTAATTCTGATTTAATTTGGAGGATGGGCTTTTGATAATCAATCTTAGCCGAAATCCCCAAGTTGTCTTCAATCTTCTGTTTCTGCCGTGGCAGGTCTTCGACACTGATACTCTGACTGATGCTACAATAACCTCTCAGTGTTCCGAATCACAGTGACCATGATTGTGGAACCTAGAGTGAAATCATCACTTTGTAACAACCCTGCACAATACGATAAAATCATCAAGAAATATAGGGAGTGGCGGAAGGAATGTTGTGGAGGCTTGGAGGAATGGTGGGACCTGTTTAAGGCGGAGGGCGATTTAATGTGAGCCGTCAGATCTCAGGAGGAGATCGATGGTTGGCATCATCTGATGGAGTTAATGGGGACAACGGATGAAGAGAAATGGTGAAATGCGCGATACATTGTGGGCCGTAGATCTGGATCAAACAGACGGTCACGATTGGATTGACGGATCGCAATCGGAAGGGACAAAGGGTAACACCTTTAGAACTTGCGATTGGAAATGTGCGATTGAGCACCAGTCGTCCGATCTGGGATGAGATCGACGGCAGAGACTCAATCGGCAGGGAGATGAACGGGGGGTAAAAGAGTGGAGCGGGAGAAATAAGGACCGTCATATCAAAGGGAAATCGACGATGGAGATTACAATCAGAGGATCGCAATCAGGGAGGGCAGTGGGTGACACATTTAAAAAGTAGCGATTGCGATTGGTGCGGTGGTGCGATGGGCGCAAGCGGGACAAGCGTTGGCCGTCAAATCTTAAAAGATCGACGGTGGAGATTGCTTCAAAGGGCCGACAGACTTAACACTATCGCATCGGGACTTTCATGGTTTACAAAGGAAAAAGACGTTTCTGCTCCGATTCTCCGATGCGATTAACGCCCAGGTCTTAAGCGCTTGGTCGCGAGCGCGGGGCATATGGGGAAGTGGTTAAGGGGGTTGATCGAAAGGGTCTAAGCCTTATATATGAAGGAAAGTGGATTTTTGGCCTATTTTCAATGCATTTTAAGGCCGAAAAGGGATAACAGTAGAGAGGAAAAGGGATTTTCAGACCAACAAAGGGTATTTGTAAGGTTTAAAAGGGGATTTGGGTGATTTTAAGGGGTTAATGAGGAATTAAGAAAAAGGGGAAAAAGGTGAAGAAGCATAGGTTAGGTGAGAATGAAACAAGATGGAAAAGGCCTTTTTGGGCATTCTTCTTCACAAACAGAGAGGCTTCAAAATCGGGAACAGCGGTGAGGATTCCCCAAAGGAAAAAAGCACAAGGAGGCTTTGACGTGTTTTCAGAGGGAATGCGTTCCTTGAAGGTTCAAATACATCTTGGCCCCCTGTTTTCTTGTCAAAAATTCATAGGGGGCTAGCATGATCAACATGTGGCATATGCACATGTCCCGGATCAATAAGGATGAAGTTGGACAGCAAGGGGGAGAAGTGTATATTTATTGGATACAGTGATGAATCCAAGGCTTACAAGCTCTATAATCCATCAACCAAGAAGGTAATAATCAGCAGATATGTTTAGTTCATTGAAGAAGAAGCTTGGGATGGAAGTTTAGAGAAGACATTGAATGTGAAGACATGTATTTCGCATGAAGACAAAGAGGAATTGATTGCAAAAAATAATTCCTCAATGGTGGCTCCTCCTCCACCTACACAAGATCAACAAAGCACACCACAAGCAGGAAATAGAAAAGTAGTGCAAAACCAATAAAGTGCTTCTCCAAGCACACCACAGGGATCTGCAACTCCCTCGAGTTCAAGTGCAACTCCAAGCACATCTTCAGCAAATACAAGAAGACCAAAACTCAGAAATTTAAGTGAAATTTATGAGCAAGAAGAAGTTGATAATAATGTTGGTTTGAATTCTTTATTTTCTTTATTTTGTCATGTTTATGATCCAATCCATTTTGAAGATGAAGTAAAATAAGAGACGTGGATTGAAGCAATGAATGAAGAGATAGGAGCAATAGAAAAGAATTACACATGGGAGTTAGTGGACCTCCCACAAGGAAAAGAAGTTATTAGAGTGAAATGGGTCTATAAGACCAAGAGAAACATTGAAGGAAATATAGAACGGCACAAAACAAGACTTGTTGTCAAAGGCTACAAGCAGCAAGAAGGAAGAGACTATGAGGAAACCTTTGCACCTGTTGCAAGGTTGGAGACAGTGCGGCCAGTGCTGTCAATAGTAGCACAGCAGAAGTGGAAATTTTATCAAATGGATGTGAAGTCAACATTCTTGAATGGAGTGGTTAAAGAGGAGGTGTATGTTGAAAAACCTCCTGGCTATGAGATAGAAGGCCAAGAACACAAAGTGTGTAAGTTGAAGAAGGCTCTTTATGGGTTGAAGCAAGCACCAAGAGAATGGTACAACAGGATTGATGCTTACCTGATAGACAATGGGCTTGATAAGTGTGATGGTGAACCCACACTCTACATCAAACAAAATGACGATAAATTTCTTATTGTTGTTTTATATGTATATATTTGATTTTCACAGGAAATGATGTTTCTCTCATTGTTTATTTTAAAGAAGTTGTGAAAAGTGAGTTTGAAATGACTGACTTGGGTTTGCTGAGATATTTTTTGGGCATAGAAGTAAAGCAAACAGAAAAGGAGATTTTCATCTCCCAAGAAAAGTATGTTGAAGAAGTTTTAAAGAGGTTCAATATGCAGAACATCAAAGCAGAAAAAACTCCAACAGTCATGGGGTTGAAATTGATCAAGGAAGATTGCAGAAAAAATGTGAATCCGACATTGTACAAGAGCATAGTTGGCAGTCTAATGTATTTGACTGCAACTAGGCCTGATATAATGTATGCAGTAAGCTTGATATCCAGATTCATGGAGACACCCAAGGAGACTCATTGGCAAGCACCCAAGAGAATATTGAGGTATGTAAATGGAACAAAGGGGTATGGTGTTCTATACTCCGAAGCTGATAATTTTAAGCTGATTGGTTACACTAATAGTGACTTGGCTGGAAGTGTAGATGACAGAAAGAGCACATCAGGGTATGTTTTTCATTTGGGATCGGGAGCCATTTCATGAGCTTCCAAGAAGTAGCCAATAGTTTCATTATCAACAACAAAAGTTGAATATGTAGCAGCAACAACAGCAACATACCAATCAATTTGGATGAGAAAGATGTTGAGAGATTTATGTCATGAGCAAGACAAAGGAACCAACATTTATTGTAATAACAGCTCAGCAATTGCATTGTCAAAAAATTCTATTTTCCACAAGAGAAAAAAGAATTTTGATGCCAAATACCATTTCATAAGGGAATCAATTAACAATCATGAAATTTTGTTGCAGCATTGCAGGTCAGAGTAAACATTTGTTGATATCCTCACAAATACATTGGGACAAAAGAGTTTTGTTTATCTCAGACATTGTTTGGGAATGATCAATGGTGACAGTTGTGATTAAGGGGGAGTGTTGGAAATAACTCCCAACCATCGCCATGTTGAGATTCAACAAGATGATGAGCTTAGTGAAAAGAGTCTCCTTCACTAAGTGGGCCCGCGGGCTATTTTTGGCGCAAGTCTATTTTTAGACATGGTGATCATATTTCAGAAGTTGCAGATGCTATTTATGGATGGTTGATCAAGTTGGAAAAATAGATGAAATTCTATTTTTATAATATTGGGAGAAGTATATTTATAGATCGTTGATCTAAAAATAGATGCATGTCGATTATTATTAGCTCTTAATAATAATCAGACACTAAACAACAACTTATTCTCTTGGAGCAACGTGTTTGGTTGCAGTGCTTTATCGGTGGTGAGGGAATTACACAATTCCCAAGGGTTTACTGGAGCTAATGCATGGAGGACTCAGTTAGAACTCAAGTGGCAGAGTTATGACACAGTTGGAAGAAGTAGTTATGAAGTTGTATTCAGTTTAACTCAGTTAGACTCAGTTGAGTTAGTTGTATCTAGTTTAACTGATTGATACACTAGTGAGAGTGGAGTGAATTAATAAGTTAATTAATTCAAAAATAATAAATCATTAATAAACTGAACAATACGTCAATTAACTACAGTGCATGGCAGTTTCAGTGGAGACCCAGTGGAGAGATAGGAGAAAGGGAAAGATAGACTATCTGTTGTGAATATAGTGATGCATTGATTGCATCACACACACATTGGAGTTGCCAATGAGGAGTGCATAGTCAAGGCAAGGGTAATTCGAATTCATTCAGATTTATTCTTCAGCAGGGATTGTGCAGTGGAGGCAGGCTAGCAGGAGGGCAAAGATCGATGCATGGATTTGCAAGATTGTTCCTTATTAGTGTATGACGATTGTACTGTACTGAGAGCTTGATAAGCTTTGTATGAGGATTTTCATATGATTCCATGATACATAATATATATTTGGGGTTTTCAGCTTCATTCTTTCGAGGTTAAAAACAACAGTGTTATGTGCGATTATTTTTATTTATTTTTTACATGTGTGTGCAATTAATTTTCCGCAAAATATTAACAAGTGGAACGATTCAGTATCTTGCATAAAGTTAAGTAGTGTGAGATCAGGTGGATCTATGAAATATGCATGCTTATTGCATATAATTTCTACGTATCAAAGCATTTTTTATTGAATATTGCAATTGTAAAGTGATTTTGTGCTGGTGGACAATTCGAATTTTCTACAGAAGATTCTTGGTGCAGAAGTCGAGTATACATTGAATGTCTTTCAACAGATTGAGATTGGAGTATTCCCTTGATGGGAGCTCGAATTAAATAGCCTGGAAGGAGAGGATGGAGGCAGTTCTAGAGGATAATGGATTGAAGGATTTCATCGATAGCAATGTTCCTAAGTCGGGATCTAGCGATGCTGCATTACTTGACGCATGGAAAAAGAAGACAGCAAAGACGAGAAGGATTTTGTTGGAAGATGTGAAGGACCATATTGTGTCCAGCCTTCACGGGAAAGCCACTCCATTCTTAATGTGGAAGGCTTTGACAGACTTGTTCCAAAGTAGAAGTGACCAGAGGAAGTTGGCGCTTAAAGACAAGCTCAGAAAGTTATATGAAATGGAGAAGGGCGACAGTATTCCAAAATACCTCATGAAGTTTGTCCACTGCAAGGATGAACTGGGAAGTGTGGGGGTTACTGTTGATGATGAAGACTTGGTGAGCTTGGCTCTCCTTGGGCTTCCGAATAGTTGGCATAGCTACGAAGACTCTGTCAATGGACGGGAGAAACTGCCAAGATGGGAGCGACTTTGGTCGGATCATGTGCAGGAGGAGATAAGGCGGGGTACCAGGATGGATCTTCATCGAAGAATGAGGATGAAGAGAAATGCGCTTTGGCTGCCAAAGCAATGAAAGGGAAGGGGAAGAAACATCCTTCAAAATCTGATGCTAAAGGCAAGAAGCAGGATTTGTCCAAAGTGAAGTGTTTTCACTATCACGAACATCGACATTTCGCCACTAACTGTCCACAGAAGAATAAGAACAAGAAAGTTGCTGGATCTGTAGCTGGAGAGGCCTTAGCCTCGTAATTTGAACTTGATTTATCCTTGATCGCATGCTTGGTTTCAAGCTGTATGGGATCAGTGTGGTATCTTGATAGTGGTGTGTCTTTCCATATGACGGGAGACAAAGAGTTGTTTAGTGACTTGGAGGAGAAGGACCTCTAGATGCATATAGAGATGGGTGACGATGGTTAGTACAATGTGACTAGAATTGGGACCATTACCTTTGAGAGGGATTCTAGTAATACATTCTTGTTGAAGAATTTTATGCATGTTCCAGGTCTGAGGAAGAACTTGGTCTCAGTTGCAATGCTGGAAGACAAAGGTTATGATGTTGTTTTCAGTGAGGGAAAAGCCTTCCTTCGACATAAAACAACGGGTCAAACCAAGAAGATAGGGGTTCAAATTAAGAATCTCTACAAGCTGGAGGTAGATGGCTGCGCTGCAATGGTGGGCAAAGCAGAAGAAGTGGTGAGCCGGGATGAGGGTGAATTATGGCACAGGAGATTGGGCCATCTTCACCATGGCAGCAGATTTTTGTAGCAGATTTCTACTGGACTTCCCAAGGGTACTCTTGCGCAGTCAGATCAGTGCAAGGGATGTACTATGGGTAAGTTTGTGAAGACCACCTTTCATGAGAAGGAGAACCGTGCTTCAGTGATCCTGGAGAGAATTCACACATACGTGTGTGGACCTTTCTCGGTTGCTTCAACAGCAAAACACAGGTATTACGTTATATTTTTTGATGACTATTCTTGTAGATGTTGGATCTTCTTCATGCAGAAGAAGAGTGAAACGTTCTCAAAGTTCTGTGAGTTCAAGGCATTGGTGGAGAAGGAGTCGGGGAAGCAAGTGAAATATCTACGGAGTGATAATGGTGGTGAATACATCTCGGGCGAATTCAAATACTTCTGTAGAAAATAAGGAATTCGAAGAGAACTCATAGCGCCTCATAACCCACAACAGAATGGGGTCATGGAGAGGAAGAACAGAACGATCGTGGGTGCTGCACGAGCGATGCTGCATGACCAGGGCCTACCGATGCACTTGTGGGCGAAAGCATGCAACATTGCGGTTTATGTGAAAAACCATTGTCCTCATAGAGTACTTGGCATGAGCCCAGCTTCTAACGGTAGAAAGCAGTATTCTCATTTTGAAGATTTTGACTCCCTGGCCCCATTCATGTGACAAAGGATGCCAGGAAGAAGCTGGAGCCGACTGCAGAAGTTGGGATATTTGTGGGGTACACAGAAACACCCCATAATTATCGTGTGTATTTTCCAGACAGTCGGATGACTGTCGTGTGACGAGATATAAAATTCAATGAGGTGAAAGCCATGAACTTGTCACTTGAGAGGGAGCTACACTTGCATGTGGAGGAGGAACTTCTTGTTCCCAAAGATGAGCCTTTGGATGTGGATCAGCCACAAGAGGAGATTCATGGAGTGGAGGAGTCCACTCATGCAGAACCAAACATCAGACAAGGCAGAAAGCATACCACAGAAGTTGAGAGACTGAAGCTTCATGCGGTATATAATGTAGGAGTCCCTACATCACAACGCAGACAAAGACGGTCACTTGACTGATTTATTGGATACATGGATCTTATGAGAAAGTTTATCATGACAGAGTCATCTTCTTTCGAAGAAGCAGTGTAGTAGACCACATGGGTAGATGCCATGGTGGAGGAGTATGACTCCATTGTCAGAAACAGTGCTTGGGAGATTATTCCAAGGCCAGTGGGAAAATCAGTTGTAGGATCAAGATGGATCTACAAGGTAAAGCAAGTTGCTGATGGGAGTGTCGAGAAGTATAAGACAATATTTGTTGCCCGGGGCTTCTCACAGATTGAGGGAATTGACTATGAACAAAACTTTGCACCTGTCGCACGGTATTATTCCATACAGACCATCCTTGCTCTCTCAACGCAGATGGGTTTGCACATTCATCATATGGATGTGAAGACTACATTCCTTAATGGGATCATTGAGGAAGAGGTGTACATTGAACAACATGAAGGATTTGAGATCTTCAGCAGCGAGTCACATGTGTGTAGGCTCAAAAGAGCGTTGTATGGGCTAAAACAAGCACCTTGTGCTTGGTACACTCTGATCGACAGCTATTTCACTGGACTTGACTTCACCAAGAGTGAGGTGGATGCAAACCTATACCAGATTGTGGTGGAGGGTAAGATTTTAATCATTGTACTTTATGTTGATGATTTAATACTAACAAGTGATGATTAGTTGATACACTCATGCAAGGCAGATCTTGCAAAGGAGTTTGAGATGAAGTATTTGGGCCTCCTTCATTATTTCCTTGGATTGGAAATATGGGAGCGGGAAGGTGAACTTTTTGTGTCTCAAGGCAAGTATGCCCGAGAGATACTGGAGAAGTTTCACATGCAAGGCTGCAAGCCTATCGACACTCCTCTTCTAGGAAATTGGAAGAAAGAGGATACTACATCGGTAGAGGTAGTGGATGCCACTGTTTATCGACAGTTGGTGGGGTCGCTCTTGTATTTAGTCAATATAAGACCGGACATATGCTATGCGATGAACCAGCTTTCACAAGCGATGGTTAAGCCTACCAAGCTCTTTTGGAAGGCAGGCAAGCATGTCCTGAGATATCTCAGGGGCACATATCAGTATGGTTTATGGTACAGACAGTAGATGAGGTGAAGTTGCATGGCTTCACGGATGCAGATTGGGTAGGAAGCCCAACAGACATAAAGAGCACATCGGGAGGGATTTTCAGTATTGGATCTACGGCAGTTTCTTGGTACAGCAGGAAACAAAGATCCATGGCACTAAGTTCAGCGGAAGCAGAATACATGACAACAATTCAAGCTGCATGTGAGGCTATCTGGATGAGGAAGATCCTAGTTGGTTTGTTCGGTTCACATTTAGATCCCAAAGTGATACATTGTGATAATCAGAATTGCATTAAACTATCATTTAATCTTGTGTTTCATGATAGATCTAAACATATTGATATCCGGTATCATCATATCAGAGATTGTGTGCAGCGGAAGATCCTGTTTCTTCAGTACATTCCTACGGAGGATCAGGATGCAGATATTCTGACAAAGGCGCTCACCAGGAGCAAATTCTAATACCATAGAGGCAGGATCGGGGTGAAGGATAATCCCTATCTTGTTGAGAGGGAATGTTGAGATTCAACAAGATGATGAGCTTAGTGAAAAGAGTTGCCTTCACTAAGTGGGCCCACAGGCTATTTTTTGCGAAAGTCTATTTTTAGACATGGTGATCATATTTCAGAAGTTGCAGGATGCTATTTGTGGATGGTTGATCAAGTTGGAAAAATAGATGAAATTCTGTTACAGAATATTAGGCGGGGAAAATCTATTTATGAATAATTGAATCTGAAACATATACATGTGGATGCAGATTGACTCTTGTTCATGTCAGCACTATCAACTTGACAAAATATCTGGAGCTTTGTTTAGATGGATGTAGCCGTAAAGAACAGAGAATCTTTAATTCCCAAAGGTTTCTTGACTAATACATGGAACTGGAACAGAACTGAAATTATGACAGAGTTATGACACGGTTGGAAGAAGTAGTTATGGAGTTGTATTCAGTTTAACTCAGTTAGATTCAGTTGAGCTAGTTGTATCTAGTCTAACTGATTGATACACTAGTGAGAGTGGAGTGAATTAATTAGTTAATTAATTCACAAATAATAACTCATTAATCGACTGAATAATACAACAGTTAACTACAGTGCATGGCAGTTTCAGTGGAGACCCAGTGGAGAGATAAGTGAAAGGGCAAGATGGACTATCTATTGTGACTATAGTGATGCATTGATTGCATCACACACACATTGGAGTTTCCAATGAGGATTGCATTTTCAAGGCAAGGGTAATTTGAATTCATTCAGAGCTATTCTTCAGCAGGGATTGCGCAGTGGAGGCAGGCTAGCAGGAGGGCAAAGATCGGTGCATGGATTTGCAAGATTGTTCTTGATTAGTGTATGACGATTGTACTGTACTGAGAGCTTGATAAGCTTTATATGAGGATTGTCATATGATTCCATGATACATAATATATAGTTTGGGTTTTTAGCTTCAAGCTTTCCCGGTTAAAAACAACTGTGTTATATGCAATTATTTTTATTTATGCTTTACATGTGTGTGTAATTAATTTTCCGCAAAAGATTAAAAAGTGGAATGATTCAGTATCTTGCATAAAATTAAATAGTGTGAGATCAGGTGGATCTATGACATATGAATGCTTAGTGCATATAATTTCTACACGCCATGAATAAGAAGTGGCAACAGCCCACGATTCATTGAATTTTTCCTGTGCAAGGAAGAACTAGCCTCAGTTTTCAAATTTGGAGGTGTTCATGCAAAATCTGAAACATAGTGCCGACATCAATGCTTTGTGTTTAATTCCCCTCTGTCATTGACTTACCGTTGTCCGCACTTCGCCTCCCACAACTTTTCTTGTTTACCACTTAAAGTTTCATTGAAAGTTGTTTCCCCACTGATGCGATATCGATGGGACCTACCACCAAACCTTATCGCACTTGAAATCTGCCACAAACCTTTACATTCTGCCTATTCCTTTGGTTTATGCACTTCGCACCTCCCACTGTTTAACTCCCTACACATCGCAACTTTTATTGTTTATCTTTTAAAGCCAGGACTGAAACTTATTTCTCCGCTAATCTGATATCAGCGGGACCCACAAACCTCACCTCATTTCGCAACTCTTTCCACTTACCAATTTATGCCACCTGCAGCCCACACTTCGCACATTTTATGTTTTAACCTTTTCAGTTGCCCGCAGTGCGCACTTCGCAAGTTATAAGTTTTAACTTTAAAAGTCGCCCACAGGTTATTTTTTTTGTTTGCGATGCGATCGCAAAAGGGGAAAGTTGCAAGCTTAGTATGATAGCGTAGATCGCACATCACAAATGTTAGGAGCTTAATGGATTAAGTGTGCACAAGTTATTGTTTTTAAGTTACGATGCGATGTGCCACTTCACATTTCATATCGCAAGATTTAATGTTTTCCTATGTTCGCGCAAATGGTAAATGATAATATTTCGATGTGTAATGGAGGCACTGGACACGATGTGTTTTCTGAACTGAATTGCATAAATTTTCAAATCTGCCATTTTGTGTTTTTTGTACATGTTTTCGTGTATAAGCAGTCAAACAGAGCCAAGGACGATTTGATTTGTTAAACGTTCATTCCCGCATTGAATTGCTTTAAATGCTTAGGCTTCAACCATTTTTTCGGTTGGATCAGAGCCTTCCTTTGGGACATTCATTGCGCATGAGTGAGATTACAGAGGGTTGGGACAGTCGCTGCACATGCATGAGATTGCAAAGGGGGAAGAGAAGAAGAAAAATAAAAAGGATCTAAATAGGCCAAAGAAACATTCTTTGACATATATTTTTAAGGTGCCAAGAACAATGGAATCAAGTAGATCTTATTAGCAAAATGTATGTCTGGAAGGAAAGATTATGTTAATTTTTGTTCTTCTCAATGGAAATATCGTGAAAGTTGTCTAATAATTGTGTTTGATTGACTTCCTTACAATAAGAGGCCTAAAGAGAATTCAAATTCCTTTGCAACTTTAGTCTTCATTCTTATCATGACCTGTGCATACTGAATATGCATTTCCCTAATTTCTTAGACCATTTTGGTCTTCTCTAAAATAGATGGAATATTTTATTCTCTTCTAATTTCTTTTTCAAAATTGATTATGGCATTAGAAGAAAGGTGTTCATTTTTATTATACAAGGGTTTCCCTGTTTATTCAGATTGCTCATTTTAATCATTCGTTGAAATTTGTTATGCTCGGCTACCAACAGGTGAAATATGAAAATCCAAATGTTGTTTTCAAGGACATGGGAACCATTTTGGGAGAAAAATGGAAAGCATTGAGTGCAGAAGAGAAGAAATTGTATGAAGAGAAATTTGAGGCAGAAAAGGAAGCATACTTGCAAGTAAATTTTGGAACCATCAAAAGTATATTTACTATGGTCCTTTGTTTTTCCCACCAAACGTTTACCAGTGTTGTACTTTTGAAGTTTTTTCGACAAGAGAAGCATGAGACTGCATTCATTTTGGTATTTCCTTGCACATTTTAAAAGTGAAAAGCTAATATGCATGTGAATTGTTGTTTACGTATGATTACAAAAAAACTTTGCTAACCATGTTGTTGTTATTGTAGAAAGTAGAGGGAAAGGAGAAGCAAAAAATTAGGAAATGAGGAAATTTCTGAGGTGCAAAACCTTGGAAGGTTTTTGAGTGTAATGAAGCTATGGTTGTCCAGCTATGGAAGCCATTTACTCCTACCACACTTCAAATTTTGGGTCTACCTCTTGGTTCAGAATAAGAGAAACAAACAATTTCTAAGTTCTGACGGGAAGGTCAAAAGAATTTAATGATATACTCTATAGTAAATTTAACTCCAAACAAAATCCAGTAAGAACACATTCAAAACAGCTTCTTCCCCTTAATGTGAAAAGATAAAATTCATCAAGACCTGCAAATGAAATTCAATTTCAACTCATTAATGAGAAGTCGATAATCAACCAACACTATTGGAGGATGAGAAAAACATCAACTCCATAGTAATGAACCCCCTAAGTGAGTAGCATAAGAAAACAGAGTAGATGAGTGATGTGATATGTTATGTGATCTTAAATGTAGTCCAATTTGAATAAAAGAGAAATCTTAATGTTGTTGTTATTGGGTAACCTTTTATAATTTGGATATCTATCTTTCCTTTATCAAGTGAAGATTTAAATGAATAATATTGCATCTTCAAAGTTCTCTTTTCCCATATACATTAAGTTATAAACATTTTCATATGGTGTATTAATGAACTAATATTTTCCCAACTTCAATTTATAATAAGAGTTCTAGAAATTGTTATTAGTAATTTAAAATAGCATGAAAACAATCATGTTTTTGCATACTTGTTGAGATTACCAACATCTTATAAACCCACAAGTCTACATTGTGAAATAAAAAATTTACAATAAATAATAAAACACTAACAATATATCGCTCATATTAATATATTATGCATTCATTTAAATTTTTAATAATTTTTTTATATATAAAATATTATTTTTTAAGATAATTAAAAAAATAACAACCCAAATTGAAAATAATTAAGACATAATATATTTTTTTTCTAAAGAACACTTTACAGTTACTCTAATTTAGTCTTTTCAAATGGTCAGTCTACAAATGACTATCTGTCACATTTCTTACAAAGATGGCATTATGCTGTTAACTTACGAATTAATACCTAATATATATATATATATATATATTTTTTTTTTTAAACATCACTTCTATTACACCAATTTGATATTTTCATATGGTCAATTTACAAATGCCTCTGTCATATTTCCTAAAAAAAAAATGGCATTATGCTATCAGTTGATAGAAAGAATGAGTGGGAGATGATACATCATATAGTCTCTATGCTGACCTTTGAGTTTCTTCTAAATGCACAACAAATAATGGATAAAATGGAGAACGAACCCGCAAGAAATCAAGTCATAGAAATTCAACCTTTTCTAAAATAATGCGATTTGTTTACAAGCTCGAAATAACTTAAAACCGCATATTTGCAGAGTTATTTTCGGTTTTCCTTTTTCAGTTATAACCATATTTTGTTCGGTTTGATTTTGAAAATAATGGTTGTGTATTCATTGTTTTTTTCTATCTATCATTCATGATGCTTTATATTTTTCAAGGCTACTTAAAATTCAAGTATTTTAGAGTTTGTTAATTGTTTTTTTATAGTCACTCTAAATATCTGTTTTCTCGAAAGTTTTACAAGAGAGGTTTGATGTATCTTGCTTTTTAATTTTTGGCACCCCTTTGATTATAGCTTTGAAGGTTTATTCGCTGCATAGTTGAAGAGTTAGGGGCGAGGTTGAAGAATTAAGGGTGAAGTTTCAAATGATCTTGGTTGAATCGCGTAGGCTAAATAGCTACATCTCTTGCAAAACTGGCATTTTTCTGCAATTTCAGTTGCCTGATATTTGCCTTGTTAGGTTCCAAGACTTTTTTTTAAGCCATGGCTTGATGCATTTTCTTTACAATCGATAAAAATGAGACTGTTAGCCAGATGTTGTGCAGATCGTCTGATGGAGGATTTGACTCTGGCTTTGGTGTCTGCAACAAATTAGACAATAGGGGAAATCCTTTGAGCAAAGGACAACAGCAGTACGCGCTTCTCTCTAATCTGCGGTACATATTCGGGTTGAAAGAAAAGAGACAGGCCCGTGTGTCACGTATTTGGGTTGAAACAGAAGAACAGAGGCAGAATGAGGGTTTCTTAGCAGGAGATAAATCTCGTAAAAAGGAAAAAACTGATCGAAAATATCAGTCTTAAACCCTATCGTGTTCAAACAAATAAATGTCGTCAGAGCATAATCCACCAGACAAATCCACCCACCATTCTCATAAAATTTACAAGCATCATAATATGCAAGAGCGGCTATACAAACTTGAGCTCTCCAAAATTATCCTTTGAAAAACAAAATTAACTACACCTTTTCTAAAATATTCAAAAGCATAGTATATAGTTCCACATTATTTAATCAGAAGATTATCGCTGATGTTACATGGAAGGACAGATTTTCGAGTCCAGTAAGTCCAAGGTGAATGGCTAAAGGTGAATGGTTAAAATTGGCTGGAATTTAGGCTAAATTTTTTTTTAAAATCTTACAATAATTCCTTTGGATCAGTTCAGCAGAAATTGAATGCTAGCAAAAATTCTTTTGGGGAAGAGAATTGAACCTGTGATGAGTGCCATACCAACCTACCTCATCACCATTTAACCAAAATTCCACACACAACTTAAAAGCAACCATTATTTCCTAAGCTATAGGTTATTTAATGCTAGTGGGCAATATATGTCCACTTTTAAATTTAAACAAATTTAAAGTGGGCATATACTACCCACCTGCATTAAATAACATATAGTCTAGAAAATATGTGTTGCCAAACTTAACGAGAGGGTTAACGGTTCACTTTAGTGGGGTTAATAGTTAGTTGAAAGTATTTGGTGGGATCCAAGATTAATGGAGGGAAACATTTCAATTGTCTAACACCTAATCTAGTGGCACTTAACAGTTCACTTTAGCAGGGAAAATAATTAGTTGAAAGTATTCGGTGGGATCCAAGATTAATGGAGGGAAACATTTCAATTGTTTAACACCTGATCTAGTGACACTTAGTGAAGATAGCTAACATCATAGGGAAGTTCATCTCAAAGGGAATGCTTTATAGTATAAATATATTTAATTAATTTTAATATCTAAATTAAAATTAAGTTTGTTATTTATTTATTTTTAATGTTTTTGAAAAAGAATAATAATAAAATGATAATTTAATTTTAAGATTATGGCTAAATTAAATATTAAAGTGATATATGAGATTTTTTCATTTAAAGTTTATAAAGGTATATATATTTTAATCATTTTTTAATTTGAACCTATAACATTTTACCAAAGAAACACTTATCAGTTGTTAGTTATCAATCTATATATATATATTAAATTTATCTTATCTATAGTTATGCTTTGTTAATATAAAATTGAGATTTATAATTTCTCCATTCCACGTACAAAACAAATATATGTAAAATAAACAATTCAATGATGTGAAAGTTTTCTAAACTATAAATGCATATCATTTTCTTAGTAGGTACCTCTTCAAATTAAGAGTGAGGAGTGTTTGTTTACTTATTTTTTCAAATTAAAAATGAGGAAAATGTTTACTAGCTCATTGTTAAAAATAAATAAATAAAAACAATGTAAACTTTGAAACGGGAACTGTAAACTCAAAACAGGAATTCTAGCAAAAAAAACCCCAAAAAACATGAAAAACAGTTCAAAAACGAAAAGTGTGTTTTCTTTTTTTTTGGGGTTAATTTTAACATTAAGTATTCCAGAGGGTTGGTTTTTTTTTTTCAGGGTTAATTTTAACATTTTTAAAAAATGGCAGTAAAACCAATTTTCCTGTGTAAAATAAATGAAAAAAACACACAAATGTTGTTGCTAAAATAACGGTTTTCTTTTTTGGATACAATTTCAACATTTTTTAAGTAATGACCTTACATATAAAATAATGGGATCCCAAGCACATTGAAATTCTAACAATTTTCACCCATGTCGTTAAACATATAATATCATGAATATAAAAATCTCTAAAATTATAATTGTTTTCAACCATAACATTAAAAATAAAATTAAAAATTGACAATTTTTCAACCATAGAAATAAAAAAGCATTAAGTTTTCAACATATTTCAACCATGACATCATGAACAAATTATATGACTAAATTAATCAAAATATCAATACTTGTAGATTGAATGAAACATAAATTATTGTATTGTGAATTTTCTAAACAAATGAATTTATCATAATTAAAACATATAATCCAACAACCATTAAAATGACTCATAAATTCATGTAAGATCATATGGAAGTTAAAATATTTATTTCAAGTTACCATGCAAACATCATTTATATAAATTATCTTAGACAATTATTCAAAACCATTCACATGTTCTTGCACACAATCATAATTCACATATTCAGATGAATGACTAGATGGAGATGAAGATGTTTCATATTCTTCTTTTTCATCAACAAGTGTCCCATCTCAGTCAGCATGCATGCCCACCATTTCAGGTTTCAAAAGTCCTCTAGATCTACGACTGGGTTCAGCAGACTCCCATCTCAACAGTGTTTCTTCTGGTAGCAACCTCTTCAAAATATCTATTGTCCTGAAGCGTGGAGTTCCTATCTTTGTTAAATTGAATTCATAAACAAGTATGTCAAATTCCTCTAATTTTAAGAGTTCTATGTGGGGACGATTTATATTTATGCCCTTCCCTTTTCTCTTTCCGCCAATTTTTTTATCAACTACCATCTCCGGCTTGTACACGTCATTGAATGGGTGTGTATTTGTGGCATACCAATGTACTTCAACACCTACAACATTTTCATTTTCTGTAATGACATTTATAATCTCAGAAACCCATAATGGATAGGTGTGTGCATCTCCATATGCTAACACTGTGATCATGCAACCCCCATTAATATCATGTATTGAACCCCTGTAAAGGTCTTCCATGGCTTCATGTTGTGCACGAGATCTTCTGGAACCAATATACATTTATCTTTCCTCTACCTGTGAGGAATTAATAATACCTTGAGATTGTTTATGTTCAACAATGTTCCGTTCCTCATGTTCATTTGACACATTTTGTGGCCAAATAAATGGAGTCTTCAAAAGTGTATCTCCATTTGTTGATCTTGAAATGATATCACTCTAATCATTGAAAAAGGACTCCCACCAAACTGAATCAACAACATCAAAGTACACATATGTATATCTAATAGGTTTTTTAATTTATTCTAGGCATTCAGAATAATCTACATCTCTCTTTTGCCTTAGTGCATTATGAACTTCAGAAATTGTTTGTAATAACAATATATTTGACGCATATATTGGATGATCTAGAATAAACTTCAAAAAAGACAAACTTGATGATGGCCCATTCTGCAATAGTTGAATAATTCTTGCCCCATATAAGTTTTTTCCCAACAAATTTTTTGATACAAAATTGATGTTGGAAGATAATGTCATTAAGTTGCTCAATGCATTTCTCTTCACTATGTGATCCCAGAATAAACCTTCGCATATCAACAGTTTCTTCCAACACGTGAAAAATAGGCTCTGGAATTTGTTGTCACTCTGTAATTTGTAAGATTGGTAAGAAAAAACGACATAGGATAGCATCAAACCACTTTGGAGTCTAGGACCTAGCCTTCCTAGACTCAGAGAGGGCTCTCTCTGTTTTAATGATTTAGCTTGATGGTTATAAGTGTTGATATTAGGCTAGTTACAGTGATGGGGGTTGTTTGTTTGATTGATGGTGTGTTGGACAGATAGGGTTGCAGGGACTAATCCATTGGGCTATGGAGTCAAAAGGCTGGATTGGCACATCAATGTTCAAGAGAATCACAGGGCAAGCTAACTGTGCTAGATGGATCTTTATAGCAGTATGAATTATGAGGTGAAATAAATAGTAAGGTTCAGTAGTGACTAAAGAGCAGTTATGAAATCTTTAATGAAACGTCAGTAGAAAACATTCAGATTGTAAATGCAGACAGAATTAACGTGCTCCGATAAAAAATATTAATCTAAAATTTCTGATTCACAATTAGATGAATAGATGCACAGTGAAGGAAACAATGGAAACATTTAAACAGAGAAATATCACATCACCATTTTCACACAGCTCAAAAATATTGTAAATGGTCTTTGATTATTGATGTCCAGCTCCAAAATTATAGTGCTCCAATAGAGTAGTTCTTACAATGCAGGGCTAACAATATCCAACCCTTGATTATGAAAATTCAAGCAGTATTTAACTAAAGCTTGAGTCGGTTGCCCTAATCTACTTTGGAAAAATTCATTTATTACAAACAACTGAAAATTAAATAGGTATGTCCATGCAAGGCCCGAACAAATAAAATCTCTAACAAAACACCGCCCGTGGAATTAATTTCGGTAACTCTTCAAGAATGCAAAACTCAGGTGGCTCTTCGTAAATTAAAATTAGGCTTGAAGGTGGTATGAGGTGATCTCGAAGAGGCAACGAATGATGGCTCTGACATCTGGCCCTGCTTTTCAAAAGATCGGCATTGGGTAACTAAGTTTGGTGCGGGGCTAGCCACTTTACATTGATTAGTGAGTGTGTTTATGTGCTTTGGGGCCTTTTCCGTTTTTGTCGTTATAACATAACAATCTTTGCAAAAACGCCTTGCTCGACTCGACCCTTGCTGTCTTTTGCTACTTGAATCCTTTGTGCCATGTTTTAACCCTTTTTCTAAGCAAAACAACATAAAACCTCAGTATACCAGATCTAAAAACCTTTATATTTTAGCTTGGAGCTGCATCATATCCGCGACAGCATTGCATTTCGCAATATTTATATTTTGAGTTATGAAGAATGTAATTGGTAATGTGATGCAAAGTGGGAGGTGACTTGGAGAGAAGGTGGGACTGGACCGCAGCTCGTAGATTAAAACTCTTAAGTTTTAGTTATAAACGGGGAGGCAAACTCTAAAAGACACGAAGTGCGAAGTGTGGGGAGAAGGTAAGTGATGTGGCAGGGGAAAGTGGAACCGACTACATCGCGAATCACAGATCTTAGCTTCTTCTTATAAGCAGTGGGGGTTAAAATCTAAAACTTGTGAAGTGTGGGGAGAGGGACCCACCTACATTGCAATCGCAAGTCGGAAAGCTTCCACGGTAAGGTAAATTTTATGATGTTTCATATGATATGTGTTTCAATGTATTTCAAACGGATGTGAAGTGGGGGGTGGAGCTGATGTGGTGGGACCAACTGTCGCATCGTAAATTAAACCAAATAGATTGCGAGCCCCACTTTAATCACAATCGGGGAAATTGGGAAAGTGGAAGGTAAAACCGTGATATAACGATGAAATGTAAAGGTAAAGGCTAAAGCAGAAAGGTGGAAAAAAAGGTAAGGTTTAATGACCTTTTTAAGAGGATTGAAATGGAAAGGAGGTGTGGCGAGTGAATGGGTGAATGGCTCCCACTTCATCGCATCGGTGAAAAAACAAGATTTGGCATAAGTCTTAAGAGGTAAGATTAAAAACTTGCGGGCTGCGAATTGTAGGCAACAGATAAGGCTTATTTGCGTGCCACGAGTGAACGGGTCCCACTTCATCGCAAATGTCATGTTGTTAATGTTAACCTTTACCCTTGCGCCCATCCTGAAAAACTTGCTATGATTGAATCTTCGTCATTGATTGTTGCTTAGATCCAACAGTCCTCACTGCTCCCTTACTATGGTTTTCCTACCTTGTTTCTTTGTTTGTGCCCGTTCATTTCTTAGTTGTTCGTAGAATACTTCCCCGCATTCACGACTTGACCTGATTTAGCATTCACGACTCGACCTGAATGCGTGCACAACTTGACCCAATCTCTTTCAAGACTCTGCTCTTATTGTTTTTCTGCCTTAACTACTTTCTCTGCTGCCTTTGTCTTCACTAATGGTCTAATGCTACTCCTTACCTCTCTAATGCTTTATTTGATTCTTTATTTGGAAAATATTTTGAATATTGACATCCATGTAAAGTATGAAAAATTTGTAAAGATAAAATAATCATTCACCTGGTGATACTGTGAAATACAGGGGTCTAACAGTGGCTCCAGCTAGGGATGGCAGCTCCTTCAGGAGGTGTTAAGAACACCACAGACCAGTGGCCTGATCCATTGGGCCGATCCCAATCCTGCAACCTGATCTCTAGCTGAAACCTTGAAGCTAAAGTCAACACTCTCTGCAAATTGAAGTTTGGAACACACTTAATCCTAAAGCTAAAAAGTAACCTGAAACTGAAAACTAAAAAAATGCTCAAATTACTAAGCTCATCTGCACACCTACCTACCCAATCTACAATTATAATCATTTTTCCTCATCTGGGGTGTATTTAGACTTGCAGACCCTGACCTCATTTTTTGTTTTGAATTTCTAACATATCACCTATCCCTTATTTCTCCTATTGGTTCAGATTAGGTTGTTGAACCAATGTCAATTTCTACCTAGCTACTAAGAAGCCAAGATTAAATGGTTTGGAAAATCTTCATTTTCTAACCTATCAACATAAAATTCAAAATTTTACAATCATGCTTAGACTATATGCTTTCACAAAACTCTTTTCAATGGTAGTGACACTTTGATTTGCAACACTTTCAGAAATATTTATTTTTTGTGTGGGGCTTTCTTTTCCCTTTTTTAAATACCCTCTTTTCTTCTTCTTTTGTTTCTTTTTATCTTTCTTTGGCAAAATACTTTTGAATATTTGAAACCAATGTACAACATGAAAAATTTTCAAAAAAGGAAATAGACAGTTACCAAGCACACAAAAACCAATAGCCTTGTAGGACTATGGTATTTACAATGATGAAAGTTTAATATGAGTTTTTTAGCAGAAATAATGTTTCAGCATCCTGCCATTGGCAGGAGCTCCAAATAGCTATGTTCCATCTATCTCTTGCAAGAAAAATGAATTATCTCCTCTGAAAGAATGAATAATGTATGGGCCTTTCCACAAGTTGTCAAACTTGCTATGCTTACCTTTATCTTCTCTTTTGGAATCCCATTTCAACACTTTATCTCCAATATTGAAATCATTTGCTTTTTTTCTTTTATAAAAAAAAAATCTTAATATTCTCTTGCACCACTTGAGCTCGTTTGTGCACCTCTT
The DNA here is from genome assembly GCA_034641835.2 of Pinus albicaulis. Lineage (NCBI taxonomy): Eukaryota > Viridiplantae > Streptophyta > Pinopsida > Pinales > Pinaceae > Pinus > Pinus albicaulis. Next base: position 413,538,501 of record CM076583.1, read on the forward strand.
CTCTGGACTGCTGTAGTGAATGGTCTGGCTTATTCTTCTTTGTACATCATTTTCTTCGGCCTACACTTCTTGAATGAGTTTCATGGCTGGTACTCCTAAGGATGTTGGGAAAACTGCATCCATTCCATAAACTAACTGGTATGGTGACATGCCAATTGATTTCTTAGTTGTTAGTCTATCAGCCCACAATGCATGCACCAATTTGTTATGCAAGGATTTCTTTTTGTCTTCCAACAACTTCTTGATGATGTTGACCAGGCTCTTGTTGGAGACTCAGCTAGCCCATTACCTTGAGGGTAACAAGCTTTTTAATGACCCAAATAAATGTGATATCTGTGGCAAAAATCCACCATCTTCTTGGACTTAAAAGGAGCAACATTATCTGTAATGATTTACCTGGGACAACCAAATCTGGATAGGATGTTGGCTTCAATGAATTTGATAATCGTTGAGTTAGTAGCAGTTCTGGAAGGAATGGCCTCTATCCATTTGGGAAAATAGTTCGTAGCAGTAAGGATCCATTTATGATGGGCATAGATGAAGGGTGGGTTTCTCTAATGAATTCTAAACCCCATTGTTGGAAAGGAGCTTCAACAAAGATAGGTTGTAAAGGCAAAGGCAACAACTATATTTTTCCCTCAAAGATTTGGCATTTATCATAGGTAGCTACCATTTTGTGGATCTACCGGAAGAGAGTAGGCCAATAGAAACCATCCTTAAGGATCTTGTTAGCAGTGGTTTTCCAGTAGAGATGGCCTCCACAATCCCCTTAATGGAATTATTTCATGACCATATCTGCATCTTCTTGAAGCAAACATTTAATCAATATGCCCCCGGAATCTTTTCAGTACAAAACATTTTCTAGGATGCAAAATTTTACAACTTTCAATTTCAAGAATCTAGCTTTTGTTTTGGACAAACGAGGAGGAGCAATTAAATAAAATAGAACATATAGTATATCTGCGTACCAGGGAGAATTTAGAAGTGCTTCCTCAACAGGTGGAGTCGTTCATCCAATGAATGAATCATGTTAATATCTAGTGCTTGAAAATTTATTTCAGCCATCAATTTGGCTAATCCTTGTCCCTTTATTAGTTTGGTAGGTCTGATCTCTAAATCATACTCCAAGATGACAACAATCCACTTGCCTCTTTTTCCATCAGGATCCTCTATTAGGATGTCTTTGACAACTGTATTGGGCACAAATTCAATGATGAGTGAGTGCAGAATGTAAACTCTAAAATCCTTCAGTGCTTTGATCAAGGAAAAAGCCTGCTTTTCCATGATATTTTACTTCAAAGGGGCATCTCTTAAAGCTTGACTAAAAAATGCTATGGGCTGCTCTTGTCCATCCTTATTTTTTTGTAGTAATACAACAACAATTGTGTGCTCTGATGCAAAGGAGAAAATGATGAAATCCTTAGTGAAATCAGGGCTGATCAGAATCAGTGTTGTAGTGAGTGCCTGCTTTACCAGGTCAAAGGACTGTTTAGCCTCTCTGGTCCACTTGACCCTTGAATCTCTTTTGAGCATGTTGGTGATATTCCTCAGGATTTCTGTAAGGTTTGGTATAAAACTCCTCAAAAAGTTTATATTTCCAATGAAATATTACAGCTCCTTGATGTTCCTGGGATGACTGATTTGAAGTATGTCTTCAATTCTGCTGGGGTCAATTATATTGATTCCTTCTTGAGATATGATGTGGCCTAGAATATTTCCTTCTTCAAGACCAAATAATGATTTCTTAGGATTCAAATATAGACCGAACCTATTTCATTTTTCAAAAACTCTTCTCAAGTGGGCCAAATGTTCTTCATCATTTTTTTAAATATATCTTAATATCATCAAGATATATCAAAATTGAAAGACCAATTTCTTTTGAAAAAACAATATCCATTGCTCTTTTAAAAATGGCACCAGCATTTATTAATCCAAAGGGAATTTTTACATACATGAAGGTTCCCCAAGGAGTAGTAAAACTTGTTTTGTGTTGATCATCTGGATGCACCAGCACTTGATTGTACCCTGAAAATCCATCTAGAAGAGAGATTATTTTGGAGACCACTACCTTTTTCAATATGTGGTCCATCTTTGGTAAAGGGTATTTGTCCTTAAGAGATGCCTTGTTCATATTTCTGAAGTCAATGCAGAGCCTGATCTCACATGTCTTATTTCTTGTAGGTACAATATTGGAAACCAGTTCGGAGTACCTGATTGGTACTATTACCTGGGCATCATACATTTTCTTGATCTCCTTCTCAAACAGAGGCATTTGGACAAGATTATCCTGCGCAGTTTCTGTTTGAAAGGCTTTTGATTCTCCTTGGCTGGAATTTTGTGCTAGATAATATCAGTATCATAATATTTCAGGTCTTCATAACTCTAGGCAAACACATCAATAAAATCTTTGAAAAAAGAAATGTATTTATGCTTTATGGATGCTCGCAATGTATTTGATAAATTTATCATCTTAGGCTCCTGTTCACTACCCAGATTGCACTCCTCTATATTTTCTTTTATGGATTCCATTTTGGTTTCCTAGCCATGTCATTTAAATCAAATAGTTCCTCCAGACAAGTCCTCTAGGCAATGTGTTGTCTCTGAATTCCAGTACTTCAAATTCCTCCTTTTCTGGATCTTCATACATCTTTGTCCTTTGTAGATCTTTATTTGCTGAAAAATTAATACTAGAATTATGAGAAGGTTCCTCCCTGCACATTTGTTCTTTAATGGAGTAGTCTTCTTCACAGTCTAGGTCCAAATTGGAATCTTCAAACCCGCCCTTGGATTGCAGGAAATTCTCAATATGTTTGTCATCTCCAAAGACTTTCCAATATCTCATATTGTCAAGAACTATTGGGCAGTGTTTTACCTGCACTATATATTGTTTGATAGGATGAGGTAATTGACAAGTGATGGTCGAAAATGCTAACCCATTAGCCATGATATTTTGATTTCTTGGAACTGCAGCAAGGTCATATTCCTCAAATGTTTTCAGGAGGTCAAGGGCATCATTCCTGTATTCTCTCAATCTGGGATGTTTGGTTGAATATTCTCCCTTGATTTGTTTAATAACCAGCTTAGAATCCCCATGAATAGAGATTCTTTTGGCTCCTAATTTCTTCAGTAGTTGTAAACCCAAAAGGAGTGCCTCATATTCTGCTATATCGTTGGTACACTAAATGTTTAGCTTGTAAGAATTCCCTTCTGTGTAGTTATTTTCAGTATTTCATACCCACACCCCTACTCCTGAGCCAACTTTTACACAAGAACCATCAAAAGTCATGTTCCAAAAAGGTTCAGTTTTAGACTTGTGTTGCATGATTTCCATTTGGTCTTATTGTTCTCTCTTATGGTATTCTTCTTCTCCAGCTACTTGTTCATTAATATTTTCATCATTGTAAAGGATAAATGAATCAAGATTAGAATGGAAAGAGTACAGGGGGTAGTTATGAGGCTTTTCCCGACTGCTCACCATGTATTTCATTAGAGTCTCCCTATACAATCTCCTTCGTTGGCCAAAAACTGGTATGGTAGCATAAGTCATATCTATCTGGAGGGTGCCTGAAATCTTGGCTCCCCATGAGCGTGATAAAACCCTACCATATTTAGGAGGGATGTCAGCCATCACTAGATTCTTGGCTAGTATTTGGGCTAACATAATACAGAGATCTGTAATGAGGCCTAAACATTTAACTTTTCTAGATTCAAATGAGTACAGGTCTTTGTAGGGTCTAGTTATCTCCAGGCCAAGTTTCTCCATAATTTTCTTTAGCATGATATTATGAGATGCACTTGAGTCAATCTGGCATTATGGAGGATTTTATCATGAACATTCAAACTGAGATAAAATGGGGGAACACCTCCCTCCTGGAATCTACCCTCTACTTCTGGCCCAAACAAAAGTTTGGGTTTGTCATCATTTAGGTTGATAGTATCAGTAATCTCTCCTATGTTCAGCGCTTTTAGGACTTGGGACCTATATACATCATGGTTCACCAATTCAGTGAGAGGGACAGAGATTTTTATTTTTGCAATTTCATTTTGTTGTAGCTACTACAACACCCTCCAAAATTTTGCTCCCCTTAAATTTTTAAGCCCCTAATTCTTGTGAAAAAGGAGAAATCAGACCTAAGATTCACCTTTGCTAAACCTCAGGTCACTAAGTCACAAGTATGGTTAAATTTCCTAAGTTGCGACCCCGCGACCCTGTGACCCCCCAGGTCGCCAAGTCACTGGGTCGCGCATCAGTCCAAAATCAAACATCAGCGACCTTGCGACCTTACGACCACGTGACCCCATAGGTCACAAGGTCGCAGAGTTGCACATCTCTTTAACGCGGCTCATTCACGACCTGGCGACCCTCATTAATTTCTCCCACGTATGACGCCTTTATAATATAGAAGGGTCGCATATGTTGCATTTGACCTACGCGACAGAGAAAAAAACGCCTCTGACAAGCCAACTGGAGTGCATTTTTCCCGGGTAAGTGCCTGATCCTCCTGCTTTTTCTTTTTTAGGGTAGTTGTTACTATTTTTCCCTCACCCTATCCTTTTTAAACCCTATTACGACCTGGATCAAAGCCATTGACAATCCCTCTGCAAACCTTCCCTCCTTCAGTGTTCTTCTAATCTTGTGTTAAGCTTGCCTACCCCTTCCCCCTTCCTAGGACCTTGCCTAACTCACCTGTGAAAGCTCTTACAACATTGTACGATGATTTTTGTGAACACTTTGCATGTTTTCCAAGCCATTTTCTGTTGCGCGTTCACAAAGCCCTAGCGCGACCCCGCGACCTTGCGACCTCGTCGCTAAGTCGCATAAACGCTAGGTCACATATCATGAAAATATAGAGTGGTGCGACCTAGTGACTCAACGACCTTGTGACCCAGTCGCAAGTCGATAAGTTGTTAGGTCACACTTCCAAAAAATTTCCAGCCAACGTGACCCTCCGACCCTGCGACCTCGTGACCTAGTCGTAGGTCGCTAGGTCGGTAAGTCGCCCTTCTATCGAGTTTTAAGCCAATGCGACCTTGCGACCCCGTGACCCAGTCACAAGGTCGCCAAGTCGCATGTTAACCCACCTCCTTGGAAATAACTAAGCAGATGTAGAAACCATCTGACATATTTAAAAATGATGGCATCTATCTTATTGTGGGATTGTTTTATGAACATGCCAAGGTATATTGAAGCCGAGTTAGAGTGCGTATCGATTTCGTCAACATCAAGTGACATGGGGCCACCGACAGTTCACAAGAGGAAAAAAAGTCCCGAGATAGAAATCTCAGAGGAGGAAAGACTTGTACTTCTTCCCCCCATCTATGGGGACACAACTTGCATCTTTGGTAAAGGGGACAGTATGAGCTGGTACCAGATCTACAAAGAGTTTACTCAGACTAAATTTCCAGACAACCTCCTTGACTGACAGATATATGTTCAAGCTAAACGATCCAAATTGCACTACGCAGGGGCCTAACCGCCAGTGTTCCCATGTGCCGAGCTGATTGAATGGATCCTACAGAGATTCGACCCCAAGATCTGGGTCATTCGGAACCATGCCGGGAAGACTTTCGCCAACTTAAAGGGACAAGACGCAGAATTATATTATGTGCTTCCCACCTATGAGCAGACCTTCAATGATGAATGGGCCACTACTCATGCAGTTCCCATATTTGAAACATTGAAAGGTGGGAAGACCCGGAAAAATTCTAGCTCAAGAAGGATCAAGAATATCCGACAGAAGGTCTCAGGAAAGTTTACAAACTCGTATCCATGATGTCATGCAGGATGTATGGCCACCCAGAAACCACCTTTTTCAATGGCGCATGGGTCTCTCTAACATACGCCATTACCATGTACGGTACCCATTTCAACTGGGCCAACATAATAATAGTACCTCTCAAGTCTAACATATTTGTGGCTCTGGCACCCGATGAGGGTTATCCATCGAAATTTTACATGACATCTTATCTCCTAGATGCAGTATGTTCTACGTGCTAGTTTGAAGGGTGGTCACATAACTGGGACTCAGAGAATGGCAGCCCAATTCACAAAGACCTAATGGTGTTTTGGGATTCCATATATAAGAAAGACATGGATTCAATAGCATGTAGCTTCATCCCCGCCCTCTACGTGAATTTGTTCAGAAAATACCCCCCATGCATGTCCGAGCGAGCCATGGATACAATAATTCAAGTGGCCCACTAGTTTCCAGACACTGATAGTACCTTCCTCCGAGTTTTTGGGTCGCTCAAGGCCCCCCATGCATTGCCTCGCTTCGTAACGGACAAGATTCTCCTCCAAGAAACCTGTTATCAAATGTCAGGCTGTTTCTCCAAAGCCCTCACTAAAGGTAAAAAGAAACCATGGCCAACCTTTCCACTCACCATCGGTGCCTACATAGTAAAGGACTTAAGGGAAGTAGAAGCAGAAGCCGAACAGATAAAGGGATTCCATCTACACCCCTTGGCACACCGTACATATGATCCCGAGAGGATCATCCCTGCACACTACAAGCGGGAAAAATTCAAATGGAGTTATCAGCACACTGACTGCCCGGCGGAATATAGAATAAAGAACTGGTACAACAAGGATAGAGAGGCAGCCCCAGCAAAATCGAGCGATCAGGAGGAACAAGACAACCAGACTTTGGAGGAAAGAGCTAATACAATGGGAGGAGCCTCATCCTCCATATCTAAGAAACCAAATGCTGGTACAGGCCTCAACCCTTCCACCCAACAAAGGGACATTGAAGCTAAAACTAAACAAGAGGCTAAAAAGAGGGCAAGAGAAGAGGAGGCCAAATCTAAATAGGAGGCTGAGGAAAGGGCAAGGGAATAAGAGGACAAACGAAAGAAGCAGATCAAGGAAGAGAAAAAGAAGAAGTGGGCAGAGGAAAACTACAAGAAAAAAAAAGAGGAACAGAGGAATAAGGAGGAGGAAGACAAGGAAGAAGCAAAGCGTCGGTTGAAAGAAGAGCAGGACAAAGCAGAAGCAGAGCACTAGTTGAAAGAAGAGCAGGACAAGGCAGAAGCAGAGCGTTAGTTGAAGGAAGAGCAAGACAGAGCAGGAGCCGAAGGGAGTAAGACACTGTGCTCAGAAACAGAGGGACAAACAGAGTTGCCAGCCATTGAGGTACCTCAGACAACTCCTGCCCATTTCACCCTCTCATAACTGGGTACCTCCGAGGATCTAGATGAGGGAGTGCTTGATCTCACTAGACTCACCTATGATCAATTCACACATAAGATCGGGCAGGAGAAGAGAAGATGTTTGGCACGGGACCCTGCAACGCCCCTCGCAGTCACTCCAGGAAAGGACATAGTCTTGGACACTGGGACTAACCTGGTCATGATTGCCTCAGCCAGTACCACTTTTGCAGTAGCTACTGAAGAGAACGTTAGCATAATGAGCAGAGAGATTATGTCCTTACAGAAAATACTGCAGGCCTCTGAACTCAAGATGACCCAAGTAGAGAAAGAAAAGAAGGCGCTTCAAGAGGAGGTCAGACAATTTCAAGCCAAAGATACCCCTGCCAATGAAATATCACTCACGATACAGGGAGAGCTAGTCACTTTGGAGGCCTTTGTGACACAGGTCTATGAACGAATGTTTACCATAAATAAAACTGTAGCGCCTCTACTAAAGGCACAGGCGTAACTAAAAGGAGGAACACGCAGCTAAAAGAAGCCTCTACTGCATTGGACAAGATATTGGAGTGGTCTAACAAGTATCCACAAGCCCTGGCCACGTTGCCTAGAAGAGATTGGATTGCCACCCATAATGACAAAGTTCAATTTCGGATGAAGGTACAATCCAAGGAAAAGCTCATCAAGGATCTGGAGAAGGTAATGTCAGCATATGAACATTTGATTAGTGGCATCGAATCAATGGCCGAGGTACACCACATCCCTTCCCTGGGTGCACTTGGAGAAGAGAAAACATGGGAAGAAGTCTCCAATGATATTCAAACATTTTTACAGCCCATAAGGCAAGCATCCACCTCTCAAGACCTGTTGGCGTCAAGAGAAAACATGGTTCAATTCATTGTGACACCGGTCCGAATATATACTAAATTGGCCTCCTTATCGAATCAAATCATGGTCAAGAGGGAAACTCTGGTTCCAAACGCCCTCGAATGTCTTCACATATTAAGAGAAGATACACCTCAGGTCTCCCCAGTAGCTGCGGATTATCGGGCTTGGCAGACTTACCTCAGAGAGCAGCAGCAGATAGATGTCCTAAGCCTCGCCATCACCCAACTACTTCCATGATCAAGTCACAGATAGCAGCAGGTAAAGCAGGTCGCATCAACTGAAGGGTCGCAGGTCATAGCCACAGCCGACGTCGCAGGTCACATTTCCCTCAAGTCGCAAAGTAAACCAAGGGTCAGGAAGGCGAAAATTCAGGGATACCCAAGGGTCAATTTTATTTTATAAATACTCCCTTCGGGGAATTGTAAATGACCTTTTTTTGAGCACTCCAAAGGAGCAGCGATTGTATAACATTGAATGCACTCTTTATGAATGAATAAAAGAACTTTTTTTTATTCCACTCTTGGATATTATGGGAGTTAATGTGTTAATATTGTGAATATTTTTTCCTTATGCATCTGTTATATTTCTGATTAAATCACCCGTGTTTCCCGCTTATATCATTTATGCATTCAGCTCACTAAATGTTGTTAATGATGTTAAGTTGTTTATATAGAAAATGTTAAGCAACTCTGTTACTAACATTTATCTCATCGTTGGAAAATGCTTAAGGAAGTGAAGGATGCTCTAATCATAAATAATTTTTTCTTTTGTGGTTCGAATGTCTTTTTTCTTACAAGCATGACCTTGATGATGTGTTGCTAACAGCATTTCCTTAGTCGCATGTTTCTTTAATTCATCTTGCTATTCAAAGTGTCTTATTTTCATTAAGGAATCATCAACCATTTGCATTGTACCATCCGGATAATCGTGCATTCACAAGTTTGCAGGTTTTGTTCATGTCCGAAAGAAGGAGTATTCAGTGGTAGCCGAACCCACACCCTGGACGGGATCCCTATCAAAAAAAAATTAGAGTCTAGTTGGGACTTTACACCGGGGAGATCCCATACTTTTGGCTGGACATATTTTCACGTCAACACATTCTCAATGCTAAACGGTGTCTGTGTTTTTGGAAAACTTGAATCAGTATTCTCAGGCACTGTTTTTGCAGCAATTTTAGATTATTGACTTTTCTTAGGGACATTAGCTGGAACAGTTTTGCTAGGGCTAACCACTAGTTTACTAATGTTGCTTTCTAGATCATTAATTCCAGTTATTTTAGTAATTTTCTTTGAATTCTCTGTTGTCTTCTTGGGATCAGCCTCAAGGGCCTTTTTAGCAGAGTTTTCAGAATTATTTCTCTTGGGAATATCCGAATATTTCTTGCTTTGGAGATTATATTGTCTATGCACCTCCATGATGCCATTCTTGAATCCTTGTTTATAATCTTCAGACTCTTCAAATTCTACTTCAGTTTGAGTCAAAGAAAATAAATTGTGTTCTTCTTCAGTGAGGAAAACAATATCTTCATTATTAATTCCCATCAGATTAATTGTACTTTCTTCTAGTTCTTCAACCACCCCCTCATCTTCATCAGCATAATTTTCTTGGAATGGAGGCCTAATTTTCTGGACAGGTCCTCTCTGTTCTCTCTGCCTTATTTGATGGGGGTTTCTTCTAAAGTTTTGGTTTCTATTTTGAGGAGCTGGATGATTTTCCCTAGGGACAACTTTCTCATTCAAGTTGATCCTCTCCATCATTCTCTCCATGGTTCTAACCAAGCTATCAATCTTAGCATCGGATGTGGGGGATGCAGGCTCTTCCCTAATAGTGATTCTCTTCTCATTTCTCACTCTAACCCTTTTTGCAATAAGGTTTGCTTCCACATGTACTGCACCTCTATGCATGTCTTCCAATGTAGCAGGATCTTTCTCTCTAAGCTAATAAGCCATCTCTAGGTCGAAACCATATGAAAATTTCATTAGGGATAAACCTTGTAAGGGTTTCATGTGAGGAGCGAGGGCATTGTATACACTATTGAACCTGGTAAAGTACTCTTGGACACTCTCTCCAACATTTCGCTTGATGTTTTCATATTCTGACAAGATTTGGAGAGGATTTTCTTAGCTTCCCATTTATTTATGAACAGCTGGTGAAGGGCAGGGAGGTCATGGACACTGTTTGGGGTCAAGCCCTTGAACCATTTTTTTACTTCTCCCCCTAAACTTTGAGCAAACATTATTAATTGAATAGTTTCATCCTCTATCTCTTGGGTAGTCAAAAGCGTCATTCATTTTTTCCACATGTTGTTGAGCAATTGCATGACCAGTTCCATCAAAATGTCGTATTTTGGATTGATAATCGTGTGGCATAGGCACAATAGGTAGTGGTATCACTAATGGAGGATACCAGGCTGCCATGATTGGTGGTGGGGGAACCCAAGGAGGGTTGACCAAGGTAGGTGGAGGTTTAAATGGAGGAAGGTGGACAGTGGGTGTACGAGTGGAGGTTTGGGCACTCTGGTGGGAAAGGTTCAAGGAAATGGTAGGAGAAGAAGATACACTTGAGAAATTTGACTGAGGATGAGCAGACTTGGAGATAATAGAAGGAGTTTCTATAGTCAGAGCAGATGATTCTACAGACTGCTAAAGATAAGCATCATCAATTGCTGAAGTAAGCTCTATTATCAGACTTTAAAGGGAGTCAAAGTGTTGGAGAAGTTGAAATTCAATTTGCGTGGAAGTAAAGGATTCCCCAATATGACTATGATGTAAGATGGATGGATCAAAAATGGTCTGGCTTATCCAATTCTGAGATTTGGTTCTAAACAATATTTTCTCAAAGTGTAAGTCTAACTGGATATCTTGCAAGGTTGCAAGGTTTTCAGGGAGGGAACTTGCTTTGTGAAGAGGCTTCCTAATAGTTGGATTCTCAGATCTGGGAAATTTTCTTAGGATTTTATTTAGATTGTCAACTATTGCAGGGGGATTTGGGTCAGGATGGGATCTAGTAAAGATTCTTCTGGCAACCAGAATTCAGACCCAAGGCACAAACAACTAAATATTTTTTCAAAACAAAAAAAAATGTAGAAAATACTTAAATCACACAGTAATTCGACTAGGGTTTCTGAGTTCTGATTAAAGATGAGCTTTTCAATAAGTCCCCAGTATGGTCATCATTATGTTTTCACTCTGTAATTTTTAAGATTGGCAAGAACAAACGATAGAGGATAGCATCAAACCACTTTGGAGTCCAGGACCTAGCCTTCCTAGACTCAAAGGGGGCTCTCTCTGTTTTTATGATTTAACTTGATGATTATAAGCATTGATATTAGGCTAGTTACAGTGATGGGGGATTTTTTTTTATTGATGGTGTGGTTGGACATATATGGTTGCAGGGACTACTCCATTAGGCTATGGAGTCAAAAGGCTGGATTTGCACATCAACGTTCAAGAGCATCACAGGGAAAGCTAACTGTGTTAGATGGATTTTTAGAGCAGTATGAATTAAGAGGTGAAATAAATAGTAAGGTTCAGTAGTGACTAAAGAACAATTAATAATTCTTTAATCAGACGTCAGTAGAAAACATTCAGATTTTAAATTCAAATAGAATTAAGGTTCTCTGACAGCAAATCTTAATCTAAATTTTTTTATTTACAATTAGATGAACAGATGCACAACGAAGGAAATAACATAAAAATTTAAACAGAGAAATAGCACATCACTATTTTCACACAGCTCAAGAATCTTGTAAACAGTCTTTGATTATTAATGTCCAACTCCAAAATTACAGTGCTCCAATATAGTAGTTCTTACAATGCAGGGGCTAACAATATCCAACCCTTGATTATAAAAATTCAAGCAGTATTTAACTAAACTTGAGTCAGTTGCCCTAATCTACTTTGGAAAACTTCATTTATTACAAACAACTCAAAATTAAACAGGTATGGCCATGCAAGGCCCGAACAAAGAAAATCACTGACAAAACACTGCTTGTGAAATTAATTTTGGTAACTCTTCAAGAATGAAAAACTCACATGGATCTTCGTAAATCAAAAGTAGGCTTGAAGGTGGCATGTGATGATCTCGAAGAGGCAATGAATGATGGATCTGACATCTGGCCCTGATTTCCAAAATATTGGCACTGGGTAATTAAGTCTAGTGCGGGGCTAGCCACTTTACATTGATTAGTGAATGTGTTGATGTGCTTTGCGGCCTTTTCTGTTTCTGCCATTATAACATAAAAATATTTGCAAAAAATCCTTGCCCAACTCAACCCTTGGTGTATTTTGCTAACCAAATCCTTTGTGTCATGTTTTAACCCTTTTTCTAAGAAAAATAGTGTAAAAACTCAATATACCGGATGTAAAAATCTTTAGATTTTAACTTCGAGCTGCATCGCATCCGCGACAGCCTCGCATTTTGCAATATTTACATTTTTAGTTATGAAGAATGTAATCGAAAATGCGATGCGAAGTGGGAGGTGACATGGAGTGAAGGTGGGGCCAGACCGCGGCCCGCAGATCACAACTCTTAAGTTTTAGTTAAAAGTGGGGAGGAAAACTCTAAAATACGCGAAGTTTGAAGTGCGGGGGGAAGGTAAGTGACGTGGTAGGGGAAAGTGGGACTGGATGCATCACGAATCACAGATCTTAGATTCTTTTAATAAGCAATGGGGGTTAAAATCTAAAACTTGTGAGGTGCAGGGAGAGGGACCCACCTACATTGCAATTGCAAGTCGAAAATATTTTGTGGTAAGGTAAAGTTTATGATGTTTCATATAATATGTGTTTCAATGTATTTCAAATGGCTTGAAGTGGGGGGCAGAGCTGCTGTGGTGGGGAGAACTGCTGCATCGCAAATTAAACCAAATACATTGTGGGTGCTTGAAAGGTAAGTTAACAAATATGTGATGTGATATATTATCTTTTTCGATATTCGATGGATGGTGGGGAAATCGGGAAAGCAAGAAAGCGGAAGGTAAAACAATGATATAATGATGAAACGCAAAGGTAAAGGCTAAAGTGGAAAGGCAGAAAAAAAGGTAAGGTTTAATGATTTTTTAAGGGGATTGAAATGGAAAGGAGGTGTGGCGGGTGAATGGGTGAATGGTTCCCACTTCATCACATCAGCGAAAAAACAAGATTTGGCATAAGTCTTAAGATGTAAGATTAAAACCTTGCAGGCTGTGAAGTGCGGGAAACATGTAAGGCTTATTTGTGCACCACAGGTGAACAAGTCCCACTTCATCACAAATCATATGTCACTGACTTTAACCTTTACCCTTGCACCCATCCTGAAAAACTTGTGATATGCAATTGTGATTGACTCTCCATCGTTGATTGTTGTTTAGATCCAACAGTCCTTACTGATCCCTTACTATGGTTTTCCGACCTTGTTTCTTTGGTTGCGCCCATTCATTTCTTAGTTGTTCGTAGAATACTTTCCCCGCATTCATGACTTGACCTGATTTAGTGTTCATGACTCAACCCGAATGTGTGCACGACTTGACCCAATTTCGTTCAAGACTCTGCTCTTGTTGTTTTTATGCCTTAACTACTTTCTCTACTGCCTTTGTATTCGCTAATGGTCTAATTTTTCTCCTTGCCTCTCTGCTACTTTATTTGATTCTTGCTTTGGAAAATATTTTGAATATTGAAATCCATGTAAAGTATGAAAAATTTTCAAAGAGAAAATAATCAATCACCTGGTGATACTGTGAAATACAGGGGTCTAACGGCATCTATGATTTCCTAATACATTCAATTAATTATGACAAGCTCCCAACATCTTTCCTCCTCAACGTTACTGAAAAAAAATTGAACATCTGATCAATATGGTCATGAGTGTGCCCAAAAAGAAAGAAACCAACCTTTACCTTCTAAAAAATTCTCAATTCAACAAGCATGTTTAAATATCCACAAACAATTTTATTTTTATTTTCACGATAAGTTTTTTCCAATTGTAGATACAAAACTTCAGGAATATTACCACACCAATGAGAAATCACATCATGAAATGTGGTCATTATCATATTTTCATCATTATGAATATTTGGAGTTTTGACGTAAACCCTTGGCGACATTTTCCCATTGAAGACCATACAACCGACCAAGTGAAACTGGATAAAATTTTCCTCTTGTAAATTTTTGGGTGTGCAATCAAAATGTGGAAGAAGTGTTTTCTTCTAGTGCATACCATCAATTATCAAACCAAAATATTTATTTGGATTACCATCAATTTCGCTCATAAAAAGTTTCCCTACAAAATTTTCTTCTAGAATTTATTTGAAAAAATTCTACTAAAATATTCTCTTGAAAATTTTGACCCTAATTTCCATTCAAATTTTCCACAAAATTTTCGTTTAATACATTCCTTCAAAATTAAACTAAATCTTTTACTTAAATTAATCGTTTACTTCAATTATAAACATTTACTAGATTATTGAATTTTTTTTATTTTTATTTTTTTAATATTTCTATCCCACATGTAACATAAATTAGTGTATCGTCATAATATTAACTATATATTAATTTTTTCTTTTTTTTTAAACCACATTCACCCCGTGGCAAATCGATTCCATAATTTCCGCTATATAAAAAAATTGGTTGTCATTTTTCCTCACATCACATCAAGACTTCTCGAGGTTTCGTTAAAAAGCTTGGAGCGATTTTGTGGAACATTTACATTGTCATCGACAACACATTCAATGGGATATTCTCCCATTTCAAAGGTTAGTTTCCATTCTACTTCGACCATTCAATGAGTAATTTGAGGAAAATAAATTTTTATATGACGAAAAATCATTTTTTTAATTTATTTTCTTTTTCTTGGGTAGCATCTCAATTTAGTATTTCAAAAATTAGGAAATTGTTGAAACAAGGTAGAATAAAATTAAAATTCCACTGAGTATATTTATTAAACCCCCATAGGTTTACTAATAGTTACGTTTCATATGGGTTGTTAAATTCATCCATAATACGAGACAAAAAACCAATTCCATTAATTTTATTTTCTAAAAATTAAAAAAGAAAAATCACATGGGTCAAGGGATAGTTGTTTCATCGCTGGGCACGCTCACTCGAGGCACAACAGCCTCCTAGTAGGAAGGGGTTTGATTCACAGCAAGCAGCAGGTTGATTCTCAGTATCATCCCCCTGCCTTCTAGGGGGTCGTTGTGGACCTATCGTGTGTCTTGATCGAGCGCAACCGAACATGGGGGGGCATGCCCACCCAAGGCACACCCTGGCACACCCGTTGTTCCACGAGTGGGCAGACCCACATTCAGGCGTGCCTGCCCAAATCGGCCCCCTAACCGGAAGGGGTCGATTCTCAGAATAGACCTCGGCCTACCAAGGGGTTTATTATGAGAATCACCCCCCTGGAAATCTTCCCCTAGCAGGTATAGGTCGATTCTCATAATTGGCCCCTCATGCCCGACCAAGGCACGCCTGTTGTGAGACGGGTGGGCACACCCACAGGTGCATGTGCCTGTGTGAGCGCTCCTGTTGTGCCTTGGGAGCGCATGCCCACGGTCAGGAATGCCTAGCCATGATCATGCCCTCCCAAGGCACAGTGGCCCCCTGGCAAACAGGGTGCGGGGGGAAATGTAAAAATAAATAAATAAAATTTGAAGGAATGGTTTTTTTTTTGTATCTTGCATGAACCTTACAACCCACTTGATATGGGGGGTTTTGTGCATGTTTCTGGTGCTTTTTAGTTTTTAATTTGTTTCTTTGTTTGTTTACATAAGATATTGGCTTTTTAGTAATTTAATTATATATATATATATATATATATATATATATATATATATATATATATATATATATATATATATATATATATATATATATATATATATATATATATATATATATATATATATATATATATATTTGTAAGGTGACTGAGGTCTTCCAATTATGTTGAGGGGAATCTATTTTGTAGAGCGGGATATTATGAATGTTGTCGGCATTTTCCAAGCATAGGTAGAAGAAGATATGGGAAAGAAGCAAAAAAAATAATTCATGATGCTACGAGACTACATAAAAGGGATCAACAAAGAATGCCTATAGTGGATCAATCTAGTAAAGATAGACATGTTACTTTTGAAGATGAGGAAGTTGAAGTTGAAGCTGAAAGTGAAGAATATGTTTGCATTACTGAGAATGAGAATAGAATTGATGTTAAAAAGGAGAAGATCCATAAAAGACCAAAATAAAAAATTCACAAGAATGTCTCCCTTTTAGTTGATGATGATGAGGCTACTTATGTTAAAGAAAATATGATAACCGATAGGAGGAAGAAATTCAAAGTTACTCATTCTGAAAAAAACATGGACAGTAGTGAAGATCCTAGTGAAAACTCAAAAGGAAGCAAGGAAATCATTACACTAGGAGCTGAATTAGAGGATGGAATTATTAAAACAAAAAAAATGTCATTTGACATTATTTTATGAAGACAAATTTAATTGAGGATGGTCGGTCATTTCAACTTAATGTTAGTCAAATCTATAATCCAGATGAAAGACAATTTAAATATCAAATTATAAAGCTACACCACTTGCATATTCACAACTTGAAAACATTGATCAGGTACAATCTATATACACATGTGGTTTATTATGTGCTTCTTGTTGATCCAATTCAAGTTCCCAACAAAGCAATATTTCATAAGTCAAAATGTTTTGAATACAAATATTGTGTACTTTGGGGGGACCATTTTGTAGAAGCTCAAAGGAAATTGATGATGGAATATCTCAATAACTTTCATTTTGAAACAATGAAATGTATCATTTATGTTGGTTTAACAGATATAGAAGCAAATTTATTGGTGTGGTACCCTAATATAGATAATGAGGATAGGATGTCTATGAATTTCATCCGAAGGGTTAGATTTATTCATAATGAATTTGAAGAAAAATGTGGTGGGGATAAAATAAAGGTTAGTCTAGCCGTTCAAAAGGAATGTTGTATGGAAATATGTTATCAAATTGAGGAAAAATAAATTCAAAAGGTGGCAAAGTAAATTACAAAATATTCAGAGGTATGTATAAAATTTTCCAGTTGGAATTTATAACTAGAGATATATGGGAATTGATTAATGATATTTCGACATGTGGAAGAACGTTGGCATAAAAGCCAAAAGGTCAAAAATTCTAAACTATTGATAAGTACCAACAATAAATCAAGCCTTGAAATGAAGCTCCTTGCAAAAGATATGACTATGACACCTTGGAGAGCAATGCAAGGAGTGAAGGATGAAAAACTTGTCAAAACAATATTATCTCGTGTGAAGTCATATGACTTAACATTGGACGAAATTTCTGAGGAATTTTTAAATTAACTTTGTTATTTTTACTTATTTTTGGATTATAAGTTTCTGTTAAATATAACATAATGTTGTTGGTAGTATCTATTATGCATATCATTATATTAACATTTTTTACTTTATTTATTCAGTCATAAATTTTATATGATAATACAATAACAAATGGTTAAATTGTTGAATGAAGATATTTGGGATGATGTTGTACGCAAATACCCAGATTCAAGTTCTACATCAATACTAAAATATTTTTATCTTGCATTTAAAAAGGTATGTTGATTTATACATTCATTTCTATTAATAGTAATATTTTTTTTTATTTTATAACTTATACATATATATTTTTATTTCATTAAAGATGAAGAAGGATGCAAATGGAGCACTGGATAGTTTCAGAAGTTTTATTGAAAAAATAAAAAGTGAAAGTTTGAGAAAGCAACGTCTTAGTAATGTTGAACTTGATTTCAGTCTTATTCATTTCATTTGGAATGGGCTCCACAGTATCCAATATCAAATAATACAAGGTGAGTGTGAAGACATTGAAAAACTCATACCTAAAATGGATTATTCCCTAGCTATTCCAGATATTCCTCATGGTTTCAATATCCCAAACATTGAATATGATAGTGACCCTTATACTTATCAAGTTTTTAGAAAAGTGTTTGCGGGATTTCTAGAAGTCGCAACATCACTATTTTGGATATTTGTGGAATTTCATTCATACACACAATTTGCAATGTTATTAACAAGCTTCAAGGGAAAAGAAAACTCATGGATGCAGCTTACAATGTAAGACGTTGAAATTGTATGTTTGATTAATGTTAAAAAAGTCATTTATGTACAAGTTAATTGAACTTTTACCACTTCATGTTACAGGAAAAAGTCAAATTTTATTGGTTGCGGAGATCAACCAATTATAAGTGATTGTGAGTTCATTCATGTTGAAAGTTGGACAAAATATGATAGCTATAAGCCTATGCTTTTCAATCGGGAAAGTATGGGTTCATGATGTTGTTGTAAAAAAACTAACATATGAAGATAAATAAGCAAAAGGAGAGATCGTTTACATATTTCAAAAGCCACACTTTTTTTTTGCACAGGAAAAAGTTGTAATTTTCATTAATTGTAAGGAAAATTACATGTTACATTTTCTTCAAAATGCATCTTGCATATCCATTAGTGTTCAAAAAATATCAGGAGTGGCCTGTTATAACCATGTTCAGCAGTATAAATAGAAAAATATTTACAAAATTGGCACGGATTGTGCCCATATAAAATAGATATCATATAATATAAGTCTATATGAAAAGAATAAAAACAGAACATAAAGCAAAAATCATAAAGTCCCTGTTCTAACAGGCTAAACCAGAGTTTTTTGTGCCCCAAAATCCTCTATGAAAGATCAGTGATAATTCTGATATATGTACGCTCCCAGGTGTTTTGTTATATGCCAGTGTCCCCATGTTATTTGTGTTGCTTCTTTGGACAAGTGGTCAGCGTCCTGGTTCCTTTGCCTATAAATATGAGTGGCATTAATGTTATCAAATTGATTTTTAAGAGCAATCACTTCATCCATAAAAATTCTAAGAGTGTGTGCATGAAAAATAGCAGTGTTATTGAACCAGTTTATAATGATCTTAGAGTCCCCAAATATTTGTATCCTGTTGCATCTCTTCTCTAAGGCGAAAATAAGGAGCAATCTGAGGCAGTTGAGTTCAGAATAGTTGTTTGTGCTAGGGCCCATTTCAGTTTTGATCTGATAGAAATGTTCATCAGCTAGATATAGTAATGCGCCTCCACCACAACCTTCATTTCCGGTCGCACCATCGAAATAGGCCCAAGGGAAGCTTTTATTGATGACTTCTAGCGTAATAACCCTTTCATATTTTGAGTGTGTCTCTTCGGGTATGGAGTGATAGAGGGCTAGAATAGAGTTTTGTATGGTGTGCTAGGGGGTCGATGCGCATTGGAATATGCAGTGGTTCTGAGATAGCCATAGTCCCCAGGTAATCAGGAGAGGCAGATTTTAGACCTTGCTCGAGGTAGTGGCTTGCCACCAATTCTACCAAACATGAAGGATGGTATCCCCTTGCCAATGTAAATTAATGTCCAGGTCCTTAGAGATCTGGTTCCACATTTGCTTGGCCACGGGGAAATTGATTAATAGGTGAAGAATGTCTTCCGCATGTGACTTGCAGTGCACACATCGTGAGGGACCATGGATTGAATGCTTAGCCAGATTTTCCTCGGTGGGTGCACAGTTATTAAGGATACACCACATAAAAAGACAAGTTTTGGGGGGTGGGGGGGGGGGGGCTTAAGCTTCTAGAATGATTTCCACTACCATCCTAGTTCATGAGGAAGTTGTGCATGTGTGAGAGCAGCATAACCATATTTAGGCGTGTGGAAACCTTTGGGAGTTGTGGCCCAGATCAATTCATCATTTGTCGATAATCCTGATATGGGATATCTTTAGAGCCCCAATGTACCTGTTCTATGTTCCCTACCAATGCTCTGGGATGTTGAGGACAGTGGAATATTTCCACTCTTGGGTAGTCCAATGTGAATTATCCATGTCTACCATCTGTCGAAGTCTCAAAATCCCTCAATCCCTAGGAAATAATCTAATGGCCTGGGGGAGTAGATGCTCCCTACCACAACCTGACCATCAGTCCATGCCAATACAAACTTGTGTGACATTTCCCACCCTCCAAACCAACCCTTGTTTAATGAGAGCTAAGGAATTAGTGATAGCCTGCCACACCATTGATGAGGATGTATGGGGACGATGTGTGCATATGATCCAGCCAAGAGTAGGTGCAGGAGCAATGTATTTGAAATATATGACCTCCTTCCACAGATTGTGTAAGGTCAAGAGTTGCCACCCCATCTTGGCAGCCAGGGCTTTGGAAAAAATATTTAGGTCCTTGCGTCCCCATCACCCCCATTGTTTGAGGTTGGAAATTTTCTCCCATTTCACCCACGCAAAGGTGTATTCAGCATCCTTACCCCGCCAAAGGAACCATCTACAAATTTTTTGAATACGGTTGGTGACACGTTTAGGTATCCAAGCCATATCCATCCAATATACAAGTATTGCCTCCAGCACAAATTTGATGAGGAAGAGTCTACCTGCTATGGAGAGCCATTTTTGCTACCATATGTTGATTATCTTATCAATTTTTTCAATGAACCAATTCTAGTCATTGATTCTGTAGTCACTAGGCTTGAGTCAAAATCCCAAATATTTGAGTCCTTCTTCAATGAGACGATGTTCAAAATTGAATAGATGAAGTGCATGTTGTCTCTCATGTGCAAAGAATTTTGAGAACATAATGGTGGATTTTATTTGATTGGGGAGCATCCCCGTTGCAGTACAGAAAGTGGATAAGAGTTTGTTGAAGCAAATAAAATCTCACAAGGAGCCATCTAGAAATATGAGCCTATCATAAAAAAAAATCAAATGAGTCAGGAAAATAGTGTCAGTGATTTTAACTCCCAGAAGTTGACCCTCATTCCTAGCGGAGGCAATGAGGGAGGTGAGGCCTTCCATGATCAGAAGGAAGAGGAGGGGGGATAAGGGGAAACCTTGTCTAAGACCTCTCCCAGCATGGAATAATGGGGTGGCAGCCCCATTAATGAGCAAGCTGAAGGAGGCAGTGGAGATGCAACACATAATCCACTGAATAAATGAGTGGGGGAATCCAATGTGAGTGAGTATCAAATGAAGGTAAGTCCAATTTGCACAATCAAAGGCTTTGGCCAAGTCTATTTTGAGGATGGAGCATTTGAGGCTATGGAGTTTGATGGAATGCAGGGCTTCTCAAGCAGTTCCAATGGCCTCATGGATTTGTTGATGATGGAGAAAGGCGAATTTTTCCTTGGATATATGCTAGGAAAAGATAGGCTTAATGTGATTGGCTATAATCTTAGCAATGATTTTGTAAAGGCAGTTACATAGGGAGATGGGTCAGTAGTCATTGAATGAAAGAGGCTTGCCCACCTTGGGGATAAGGGTAATAAAAGTAGAATTGAAATAGTCAAACATTCTTCCTGATAATCTGCAATCTTCAATGACCAGCAGCAAATCCAAACCAATGAGCTCAAAAAATGAAAGGTAGAATTCGATTGGCCAACCATCCGACCCAGGGTTCTTGTCCTTTTTGAACCATTTAAGTATTGCTTCAATCTCCTCAAGGGTGACAGGGCCATTGAGAACATCCTCATCCTCCTCTTGCACATATCGGGGCAACATTATTGCTATGCTGAGTACCTCACCTATATTAGTATCCCTGTGTTCACTATAGATTTGGGAGAAGTGTCTGATGCCCATATTCGCCAGTTGATGATGAGCCTTCGCCACCCTTCCATGATGATCACAAAGTTCCAAAATAGTGTTTATAATTTTTCTACCTTTGGAACATTGTTGAAAGAATTTGGTGTTGTTATCCCCTGCCTCCGGCCAAATGGCTATGCTATTTAGTCACCAGGCCTCCTCCTTGATTCTGAGCAGGTGAGTTTTCTTAGTTTCTAGCAGGGTGAGGGTGGTTTTGTGCTCCTGCAATGTGTGTTCTCCTGCCATCCTCATCCAACAAGAAGGCAATTTCCTTCTCAATCCTACCCATCTCTTCATCTTATTTTAACTCTTTTCTCCTTAGCCCACTTGACGGTCTTCTCTTTAATGCTAGTCAGGTTGTTGGCTGTGACAGATGAAAGTTGGGAATTTCGGTTCCTATGGCAGTGATTCTAGTTCTCCACCACAATATGATGAAACTCAAGTTCCTCGAGCCAAGATGAATTAAATTTGAAAGGGGAGTATGGCTTCTTGTGAACACTAATAATCTCAAGGTAAATTGGTGAATGATCAGATAAACCACCATATCCCACCCATTATCGTGCTCTATCCATCCACGTAGCAAGTTTAGCAAAGAGAAAATCGATCCAATTGTATAGAAAGAGCAGTTTCCCCAATCCTACAATTGTGCCAAGTAGGCATCCTCTTGGCCTTCGCCAAATCAATCAGATTGGCTTTGTCTAGATATTTCTCAAAGTAACTAGTAAGAGGATCTAGTGAGGCTTGAGGTCCCCATGATTCTCCATAACCTAATGAGAAATTAAGATCACCTCCCACGATGATATGCTTCGACTTCAATATGGATGACTGCAATAATTCATCCCAAAAAAAATTTCTACTGTGACAGGGACCATAAATATTAACGATTCTGAGAGGTGAGCCAATCTCTAAGGCCTAGATATCTACCCCAAGAATTCCTTCCAATCCCCAGACATTGAGAATATTTATGTTATGGTTATTGAAACCAATTTCACTACCCCCTGAGCAACCCTGCACATCCAATGTATGAAAATTCCAGTAAGGACAGATCGAGGTGGGGAAGGGTAGGACAGCCTCACCATTACCTAACATTTCCTGTAGCAATATGAAATCCACCCTTTCTGATTGCAGTAAATGACGGAAGGCCAATTTCTTATTGGGGTTGGCTAGCACCCTACAATTAAAGGATAGACAGATCATGGGGAACAAAAATCAGGGGTATTCATCGCTCTAAGGACCCGATCAATAGTACCTTGCTTCCCCATGGCAACATCTCTACCAGCCTGATGGATAGCTTTGGACAACCGGGATGGCCTTCCTCTGGTGGATTTTAGGGAAGTCATTGTAGGGTCATCACCAAGGCCATATGAATAGTCGGATGATATCTTAACTAAGGAATGAAGATTGTAATGACAAGGAGGGTTGGCCCTAGATGAATCAGAGCATTCAGAGGGGGAAACGTCGACAACAGGGAAAGAAGGGGGGGAAAGGATGGAAAAGGGGGAGTCGATGCAATAGGACAACAAATAGGGGCCAACTTATTCTTTACAATATGTGAATTATTAATTTGAGTAATGACAAATGATGCAAACAAAAAAAGGAGATTAAAATTAATAGGTGAGGAGGTAGAGGACACGGTACCCGTGATAGGTCTAAGATCCTCTTCAATTGGTAGAAGTGCCTCCGATGCAGTCGTTGTCTGTACAGTCGAGGAAGTCTTCGATGAGGATGGTAGATGTTGATCAGGATTTTTTTTCTCCTCCATGCGCAGTGCAGACCAATGATTGAGACCCCAAAAAATCTCCAATGTCTGTGTTCCAGTATGTATCAGGGTCTTAGTACTTGAAAAAGATGTAGCCACAATGAGGGGGAAGTCTTTGTATATGTTCCCCGCCTCATAATCAAGAATCTGAAATCTGGAGAAGTTCTCGTGCTTCAACACATATCTTTCAACCAAGCCTTCTTGAGTGTCTAAGTGAACAAGGATCTGAGCCATAGATATGTTTCCCATTTTCATATATGACCTGTCATGGTCGAGGTATATACTGAGGTCCTCACTTATACATTTTAGCACGTCGTCCATCCAGAATTGGAGGGGAAAACTTGGTAAATTAACCCATATAGGTCCAACACCTAGCTTCTCCTTATCAT
This sequence comes from Pinus albicaulis, assembly GCA_034641835.2. NCBI lineage: Eukaryota > Viridiplantae > Streptophyta > Pinopsida > Pinales > Pinaceae > Pinus > Pinus albicaulis. The sequence goes on from CM076583.1 coordinate 413,562,346, forward strand.
GATCAAAGAGAGGCATCCAATGCTTTAGGTGTACTGGAGTCATCTCAATATGAAAATATTTCGTTAGAACCCAACTTGCCATATCAGGGGTGGGGAAAATTAGAGCAAAGCAACCTCGATTCATTGTCAAGACGGCAGGAAGTTGTTCAAGAAGGTGACCCAAAATCTTTGTGGTCCAACACTTGAGTCTTTCCACAGTGTAATTCCACCCTTGGACTCACCCCACTAGCACTGTCTATGCAGTCTGTTTCTCCTTATGCATGATTACCCTGATACCAAAAACCAATTCAAGAGATTTCTCACAAGTTCTAGTGCATCTGGTTTTCTTCTTGCATGTTCTATGAGGAGGGTACTCATGAGGAGACCCACCTTCCTCCAGTTGAGCGTCATCCAAATCCGAGGAGGTATTTTCTTCTGGCTGAGAGGTTGGGATAGGAAAACCCTCGAAGTTGTCGAAGGCTATCACCAACTTCGAGCCTCCAAGAATAATGTCCTAACCGAGAGAGTAACCTTTAGGTCCCAAACCAAGTTTTTTCAAGCCAAATGCACCATCATTGATAGTACCCTGTCACATGGACCATTCGCCATGAACCAAACCCTCACCCTGACAAAAAGTCTCCTACTTCTGGTTACAAATGTGCAGTGTCGATGGTGAGGGTATGGAGAAAACCATGGAAGTCGGGTATTCGGGCAGAGGCTTGTAAGATGGTAATTAGGGTTTGCATTAGGGGACCTAAACTCCGGAAACCCAGAGGCTGACACAACTATCTCCATATCTGATTGTCAAGCCTCCAGTTGTGCTATCCCTTCCAGCAAATCACATGGTTGTGCCCCAGTTGGTTGCTGATGTGGAAAATGGGTCCAAATCTATTCTCGCGCTAATGTGTCTGAGGAGTAGTCCAAAATCTCCTCCTCCATAATGACATTACTCTTATTTCTGGTAGGTTCCATACCTATAACACCAGCGAAAACAGTTCTTCCCTAAAAATGAAATGTTCCCAGAAACCGCTAGTAGATGTCAGTAAACTAAGCTAGAGTCCAGACTATAACTACAAATAATGACTCATGTATGTGGGCAAACTGCTCTACTATCTACAAGCCAATCGAGGTCAACCTGTATACCGCCAAGACCTCCGAAAACACCAAGATGGATTGTCAAGAATGTCCCAAGTGCGTTCACAATATTATGTCAGCGGGTCTGTAGAAAACCGGGTGAAAAGGCGGGTCGACATCAGTAAACGTGAAGAGATTAATAGAATAATGGTAATGGAAACGGTTACAGTGAGGCGGTTTTGAGGGGGTCGTGAACCAGAGACTCCACCGCCATGAGAGCTAGGGTTTCCTTAGCCATTCTCCACTGCCATTTTTTTCAGCCCTCCATTTCTCATATACTCATATGTGTATAATTCCAAAAACCATAGTCATTGATTAACTATCTTATATATTTATCTTCAAATGAAGGAGATTGGGTTTTGGATGTATTCTTAGGCTCAGGTAAGTTTAATTATATAAAATTGAATTTCAATTTATTTTTTAATGTTTATGTGTTTATACTAATTTACTTAATCAATTTTTTGTACTTAATGATTAGTCAGAACACTAGCATGTTTCTTAGAAAAAGGAAGAAATTGCATTTCCATTTAGAAGACCTAGTACAATGCAAATTTATTCAACAAAGAATTAATGCTCTTCAATTTCTTCTAGATGCAATGCAAGAAGTTTGTTTGAGGAAAGGGGATTTTAATGAATCTCGTGTGGCAGAAAAGGCAAAGGAACCTCAACCACCATTAGATGAAATGATTGGAAAGGCATACTTTGGGAGATTTCCAAACATCATAAATCCATCAGAAGAGGAAAATGACCAAATTGAAGACAAAAATATTATGGAAGAAGACAATAATGAAACTCTAGAAGAAGAATAGTATGGGTTACATGATATTATTGATTAAATTTGAGTTATGCTTGCAAATGAAGCTCATTTTTTGTAACTATTAATTAGTTATACTTGTAACGTTTTGACTTTGAGATTTTATGAGAAGAATAAGTATTCAATTATTGTTATTATGTGTTTAATATTTGTATTATGTTATTTTCACTTTAATTTTTATGTGAATCATTTGATTTTTGAAAAAATTGTGATTAATATTAATTTTTGACATAAAATTCATAAAAATTGTTATTTAAAAAAAAAAAATTTGTTATCTTTTTCCTATGAAAATTGTTTATTTAGCATTTCATTTTAGCAAAAAAGTCTCAAAATGTGTATTTTTTCTCTGATATCTAATTCAAAATGTGTATTTTTATGTCAATTGTTAAAAAAAAATCTTTTTTCATGACATTATTTGAGGTGCATTGAAATATTAATTAACACTATATAATTATATACAAGATTGAAACTTTAAAATTTCAACAATTTTTTTTAACTATGCAAAATATCAAAGATCTCAATACAAAAAAATAAAATGAAAAGAAAAGAAAAAAACACAAACTTGAAAAACAATTGAAAAAAAATTGCCGGGGAAGAATAAGAAGACGAGTACTTCAAAAATTGTTAAATTTAGAAAATAATTATTCACATTTAATACATTAGAAAATTTAAAGTAAAAAATAAATCTTTAAAAAAAAGGGTTGACGTTGGCGTCAACACTTTTCAAAATTAGCATGAAAATCACTAGCATTTTAAAAATAATGTTTATACTTGATACATAAGAACATTTAAAGTGTCAAAAATATGCTCAAAAGAAAAAAAAGTGTATTCTGAATCAACACTTTTCAAAATCGGATTACTTTTTTGTTACCTCAAAAAAACGGGTACTCGTATGAGTTCCCATTTCAAAGTTTACATTGTTTAAAGCATAATAACAAAATTATTAAAAATGTTAACATTCAAGTGATGGAAAAATTATCATATCAATCAAATAACTCACTTTCATTTAAACTAGATATTTCCATTTAAAAAAATATATTATAATTTTATTTTATTTTTGTAAGTCAAAGATTTTTCATTACTCAAAAAGCATATACAAAGATTTCAAAATGCAAGTGGTCTCACCCTGACCAGGTTTATTGACCAATTTTATTACCATGCTACATCAAAAATAAAAATGCCTAACGGAGACGTCCACAACCTTATAGGCCTTACATACCAGAAAACAAAAAGAATTGGAAAGACATATGTTACCATAATCAGTCATCAGAAGTGATTGTAGCAAGATTATCTGGCCCCGTTCTTGGAGGAGGAGGATTGTATAGGTAGTTTACATGTTGCTCAAAGTGATTAAACCAAGCTTCCAGCTTTTCGATCTTCTCAGTCAATAAATTATTCCCACATCAGACAACCACAATTCGTTCACAGACATGGCCTTGAAAATAATGGATTTTCTTTAGATTGGCCATAATTTCCTCATGTTCCTCCCTCTAGACCCTATCATGAGATTCCAACATTTCTATGATAGATTGGACCATCGCATGGAGCCTCATAGTTCTCCCATCATGCCTAGCAGATGCACATCCAACTGACCCCACACCACTCTTATTGTTGCTCTACCCTCGTGTGCTCAAGACACGGTCATGACCCGTTCCTCTGCGCCCACTACCTGCTCCACATCAACTCTGATCCAAGATCCCACTACCCCTTCCAACCATAGGACTAGATGAAGACCTTCTCCCACCATGTGCTCCATGACCCCCACACCCAAATCTGTGCACAATTATGGCACCCTCATTGCTTCTATCACCATCTACTCTCACACTGCCACCCCAGACTCCATCCAACACAATTGACCCCTCCCCAAGATAGGACACTTCCACCTTCACCTGAATAGGGGCACACAAGGAACGCAGACTTGGATTCATGCTAGTGGTCATTGTTGAGTCGTGGAAAAGGTATGCATTTGATATTTATCTCATCATCCTTTACCTTTATTCTTATCCTTTCTATAGCTTAATGTGTTAATATATTAAAGAATTATGGTAAGAATGAAGGAATTATCTGCATTTACGACTTGGCTAATTATTATCCTTCTTTATGTAGGAAAATACAAAAAATACAACTGTTGTTCCCTAACTAAGGAACAGCAAAAAAAGCAACAAGCTAAGGAAGGAGCGCGACAGTTGTGGATAAGGCCAAAGCAAATCAGAAGGATCAGCGCGAGAAGGGAAACGATGTCTGAAGTTAGAAAACTGTGTGAATCCCTCAGGATCGAGAGATCCTGAGGGATCGCTTTTACCATTTATCTTTTTACCCCTTTCTTATTATCAAAGGCGACGATTCTAAACAGAAGGGGGACTAGCTGTGACTATTGAAATTGTAATTCTTAATTATAGATTCTCGTTGTAGCGAAGAACACGAATATATTGTAATGCTTTTTCAGCTTGATGATTAATACATAAGTGAAGTTTCTATTCCTTCTCGTTATCTGAAGTAACCAGCAGTGTACGCTGGCGGCTAAGGGCCCAGCTTCCGGTGGAATTCACTGATTCATCTATGTCATACATTTTCAATTATCACAAGTGTGATGGTTTGATAGTATTATCGCTTTCTGTGATTCTGTTTCCTTTGCTGCTCATTCTTTTCCTGTGTTAATTGAATAGTTCTGTTTTATATAATTTACAGTGTTGTTATTTATTTAGTTTACTTTCACTTTCGGATTGAGTTTGTTAGATAATTATTTTGCTCAATGAGATCAACTGTAACGAGTATTAACTACTGTTGTTAGGCTCTCAGATTGATACCATTGTTTTTTTATTAAAGAATTCATTTGATTTATATTCAATTAGTTTCGAAGAGAAGAGTTATCACTACTGTACTCTTCATTGATATTGTTGTTACTTGAAATGTTGTAGGATTTGATTTCATTAGAGGATTGAGTTTTTGTTTAATTTCAATTAGAATTTACTTTTTGCATCTGTTTACTCTTGTATTAAAATATCTATACTGCAACCTATGAAACATTACTCTCTGATTTAAATAGCAGCCACATACTATGTACACTCTTGAAATAGAAGGACTTGCCCAGATTGATAATTAATGTGAGGATAATTAGGAGTTTTAAAATCACCTTTTATCAACCAACATTTTGGCGTCATTGCCAGGGAGAGTGTAAGCCATTTATGAAGAGTGATGTATATATGATAATTTCCTGTTGAGAGAGAACTGGGTATTAAAAACGAAAGGTAAGAACCTGCGTATGGAGTATGCAAAATGCCTTCTCCCTCGCCTACTTTCCAACAAAGTTGTTAGAAATTTAGGGTAGAGGTAAACATTTGAATTGTTTGTATGAATGACTAAGAAGAAAAGGCCAGAAATCAATCCAATTCCACTACCCAAACCTGAAAATTCTAAGGGACCAGTGACCCTTGGAAGATCAACTTTCATAGACGAAATCTTAAAGAAAGTTGAATCTCAGCCATCAGGAGGTCCTCAAAACATTTCGTCCAGACAACCTATTGTCTCCCTTCGGGCCACAGGCTCACTATCTATAGCCTACACTGAGGTCCACAACAAAACTGTAGGAACTGAGCATAGTTTTCAAGAAATTGAAAATTCATGCCCAATTTCCTCACAAGAAGGGAATTCTTGTAATATTCATGAAGGAGGAGGAGAAACAGGGGAAGAACCAAGATTCCCTCAGGTAGTAATTGAACAAGGAACACCCAGTATCCCAGACAGAGGGAGTGTTGTTAAGATTATTTCCACCTCTTGTGATATTCGTGAAGGAGGAGGAGAAACAGGGGAAGAACCAAGATCCCCTCAGGTAGTAATTGAGTAAGGAATACACAGTATCCCAGACAGAGGGAGTGATGTTAATATTATTTCTACCCTTTTGGGACACCCAAGGGATAACTCCCCAGCTCCAGAAATCCTGGAATAATATTGGCATATATTTGATCAAATGGCTAACAATCCACAAGCACCCCAAACTTCCACATTGCAGTACCCCATCGTTGACATAGCTGCCAACGCTCCTATGAAAGCTATCCCTTTACAAAATATTCCCACCTTTCATGGGCTCTCATCAGAGGATCCAGAAGCATTTTTGTTTGAATTTGATGTATTATGTCGGGGTTATGATTATACCACTGACCCCCAAAAACTAATTTTTTTTCCATCTACATTAAAAGGCGCAGCCTTGCATTGGTTCATGGGGCTAGGTGGGGGAACAATAAATAATTGGGATCAAATGAAAAATGCTTTCCTTAAAAAATATCAGGATTATTGTAGATCTAGGGAATTGAAAGACGAAATATTCCAAATGGTAGCTAGACCCGGTGAAACATTGGAAGAGTATGTAGAGCGCTTCCAATATAACCTCCAAAGATCCCCCTATTTAAATCCGCCCTTGCCTGATAATATGTTGAAAACTACACTGATTAAAGGGATGAAAGAATAATGGACAGAGACATTAAATATTATGGGTAAAGGTGATATATATCAAGAGGATTATGCTGATATTATTAAATTGTGTATCAGGTGCTCAAGGGGCAGTACGAGATTGAAATTAGCAGAACGCGACATGACTACCAGGGACAACAAAATCTCTGGTGGAACCATTACTCGTACATAAACTGGAAATCTGCTAGAAGATTTCAAAATGGATATCTTGGGGACTTTGACGATGAAATTAGACATCATGTAGGCCAAGCAGAAGTAGGCGGAAGAAGAATAGAACCTGGTGATATTTTTCCCGAGATGCAGAAAGAAGCATAGTCACAAAGAGTGTCCGCTGGATATGGTACAAACCTGTGCCATATGTACTAAAGATCACGCCATAGAAAGATGCCCATCACTGCCAGGGTTAAAAGTAGTCTATAAAGAGACAGAAGAAGAAACAAAACAAGTCTACCTACTAAATCAGCGTCGCCAATGGCAACCATGACAAATAGGTATGCCAACCGACCCATCTTCTTCCTTTCATCCCTCGCAATATAATTCTCAACAATATACAGGAGCTGTTAGAGTCGGTATCTTCATCCCTCCTCAGAGATCAAATTTCTCTTGTTGAATTTCATTTTAGGTGTCTCACTCAGTTCAGTCAGCTGTATTCCATTAGGAGCATGGATCATCTGACGGAAAGGTATTGTCACTCATATCCCTCATGTCTTGTACCTGCTGGCCTAGTTTTGTTTATTAAAATCATTCACAGTCATTTTTGGTCTTATAGTCCACAAAGAGTCATATTAGGTTTTTAGTCTCATTAGGTCTAGGGTTTCGTTAATCCGGTCATCAGAATGTCTAATAATGTTAGCAGGCACATGAGGGAGGTTCGAAATAATTTTTCACTGCAAAAATTTCATTATCATATGTTCAAAAATGATTTTTCCTCAAAACTCTGTTTTGAAGAAAAATTGTCTATTTTATCCTTTTGTAATAAATATAATGCAATTTTCAAATTCTTCAGTTGTAATAATCCTCCATTCGCAGCCCTGGTCACCTTTGCCAAAGTTCCATGCCATTCATTCCCTGCAAGACAGACAGAAGTTCATTATTTAGTTCAAAAGCACAAAGGAAACAATACAGAGTTTCTTGAAAAGTGTCAAAGTTTGCAACATTACAAAGTGGGTTTTCAAATAGAAAATTAAAATCCTTGGTATACAAGTCATTTTATGTTTCGAGATTTCCATTTCTATTCCAAGAGACAGCAGTGAGCAAAGGAGAAACGACGAGGAGCAAAGAAAACAGTTTGAAGGAAAAATTGTGCAAATTTCTGAGCACGACGCGTTGGGTGACTGTCACGATGCATTGGGTAGGCGCGGCACACTAGGCCGGCCTCCACAGTGTAAAAAATACACTGGCACGACGCATCAGAGAGGCGCGACGCACTGGGTTTGGTGCGCGACGCATAGGGCTGGAAAGCTAATTTACTGCCATTTCTTCCAAAAATCCAAATTTTCTCGGTCTCTCTTGGTCCAAGTAAGTCCATGCAACTTCTCCATTTCCCATGACATGTGTTTAGTGATATTTATGAGGATTTAAATACAAAAAATCAAACCCTATTATCTTGTGTAATCCTTAGGGTTTAGAAGTGGTTTTGTGCCTATCATTCCATTTCCTTTAGTCCATTTTCATATTCCCTCATATCCCTAAAGCACTTATTCCCTATCCCATTCCCATTACCCCACATCCCAATTATGAATTTCCCAAACCCCAATGTTATTCCAAGAAACCAAGTAATTGCTCCAAAAATCTTCAATTAACAAATTTCACATGGAAATAGTCTGTCATTTCCACTACCCTATACATCCATCGTCCCTCACTTGTTATCACGTATTTGGAAAAAAACCAAAGACACCAAATTTCTCATTTCCATCCAAGACAAGATAGACTTTGGAAATCATGGAGACTGATACCTCTTATGACAGAGATGAAGAAGGCATCGAGGAGGCGTAAAAAGTATGACAAACTTCAAATCTTGATCGAGGCTTCCTTGGCTCAGAATAGCGCTTGATGGTGGACATTCAGCCCAAATTTCAAGAAATTTGGGAAACTTTTTGTCAATTTTGATTTTTTTGGCCTTAACACAGATTTTTCCGCCCGATGCGTAGCGCCACTTGGCGCGCGCTTATAATTGGCAGCTCCTCTTGAAGAAAAATTTGCATTTCTGGATATTTCATGAAAATTTATGCATGCCTACCCATTACCTAAATATTTTGACAATTTTTGGGTTACCTGAGGGGTCAAAAACACCCTAAAAATGACCTTTCTACCCTCTTTTGGACACACAGGAAGCAGTGTTGGGAAAACTCATTTTTTTGAGGGGAAAATGGTAACCAAATTCAGAAATTCCACTTGGGTTGGAAAGAAAACAAGCAGATATTTCCAACGAGCTATCCTACACTCAATTTGGACTCTGGGAAGGCCCTCAAAATCAGCTCCAAAGTGGCGCGATGCATAGATATTTCAGGCGCGGCGCATTGGGAATTTTGGCCTAGTTTTCACTCAGTAACTCAGTTTTTCGCCTATTTTTGGCCAGTTTGACTTTTTTATCTCCAAATGTAAAGATCTTGATGTAACTTGATGTAATTTCATGGTTTTTTTATGTACTTTTGACAAATTTTCACTCATGTAAGTAGATTCATTCACCAAAAAGTGAATTGTAACTGAATGAATCAGTTTCCTATCTTATAGAGGCAAGTTGTTCCACTGCCTATTTTCCAGTTCTTAGTTTAGATCTTGTTGAAACAGCTCCTAAAATTGTGAGCACGACCCCTAGAGGTTGGGGATGAGTTATTTTGGTCTATATCTTGTAATTTTTCAGTCATTAGCATAGGTTGGAAATTTGGGATTGCTTTGAGCTTCATTGTACATTTCAACTCTGCATTTTGGCAAAGGAATAGACCAGGGTTTGCAGCACTCTTTGGGATCCATGTGGCTCTATGTTTTGATGGTGTGTTTCTCTCTGTGATTGTAATTTTACTGATGTTTCATGTGTATCATCTTCCTTCTCATTTCTTCTTAAGTTAAACAAAAAAGTCATAAAGGTGGAATTCATTAGATTTGCAGTGCTCTGCCTTGAAGTTTTGTTTAATTTTCCATGTTTTCAACTGTCTGAAGAGGATTCTTGAAACCTCTTGACCTCTTCAACTCCTCCTCGGTCTAAGCTATCCATTTCATTCAATTCGAAGCATCAAAACAATTGCCTTTCTTGCCCCATTCATCCCTCTGCAAAACTGATCATTTCCCGGACCCAAAATCTGCCTTCCCTTTGATTCCAACAAAAACCCCCAAAATCAAATCAAACTCTTTTATATGTATACCTAGCCTAAAATCATCCCTTATTTTAAGTCATCTCAAGCCTCACTAATTATTTTTGCTGAGATTGACCCAGAGAGAGCCCTCTCGTGATCTAGTAGGGCTAGCTACCAGATTAAGCGTGGTTTGATGTTACCCTAGACTCTGCCTTCCTTCAGCCTGAGGTAGATTTAGGCTATAACATAGTGGTGACCATACTGGGGATGAAATTTTTTTTGTTTTCTTTATAAACTACAGACGGAGCCTGAAGTTAGCTAGGTAGCCTTCGAAACGCTCTTGCTTTGCATTAGTGAAATTAGATGAATGCTTCTTCAGTCAATCTCTGGTCTAGTTTATGAACTGAACATTTGGTTTCCTCAGTAAGATCTAATCAATTTCAGATCTGATTGTTGATGGTGGAAAACGATCAGACACCGCAAGGCTGAAATCATTCACCTAGCGACTCTAAATCAGTTTCGAGATCATATCCAAGGAATCCACTAGAGGATGAACCTGATCAACAGAAACATGAAAGGACAATATGGAAAGATCAGGTATTCAAGTTGGAATTTCATCCAAGACACTTTGTTTTTTGTTGTAAATTATTTCTTCTCTTTTCCCGAGAATGTCAAGAAGGCTTTGCAAAGTATATTGTGTTTGAGAAAAGATCCTCGGCCTGCATTTGATTCCTTCCCTTTGAAGATTGTGGATACCAAAGATTTGCATGCTTTTGAGCTTGATCAAGACCTTTCTTCCGAATCTTGTGATGACCATCTTCAAACTAATGAACCTCAAGAGACCAAGACTGATTCTGCAGCATTTGTACATACCCCTATACCTTGTAAAATTCCAGATCGATACAAGCCTCTGATTTTACCTCCTATATCCCATGCTTTCCCTAAAAATCATGATCTATATCTACCAAGATTTGATGGTGAACACGACAACATCACTACTGAGAGAAATGTTCTGAATTTTGAATCTTTTCTTGACCTTTTTGAAGTTGATGAAGAGGATGTCATTATTAGTCTTTTTGCTCTTTCTTTTCAAGGCCAAGTAAAGAGTTGGTTCAAAACCCTGCCTGATGCGAGCATCTCAGATTTCCAGAAGTTCATCAAAGTTTTTCTTGACAGGTGGGTGATCAGACAGAACCCTTTCTTGATTATAGAAGAGTATAAATAGCTTAAAAGACTGCCAGGGGAAACAGTAAAACAATTTTCTGCCAGATTTAACCAAGTTTATTATTCGATGCCAATAGATATAAGACCTCCTCCTAGATCTGCTCTCTTGCACTATCCGGGTGCCTTTGATCCGGAAATGGAGTTTCAGTTGAGAGAAAGGAATATTGCAACACTTGAAGAGATGCAGAACAGTGCTGTAAATGTAGAGGCTAATTTGCTGATCCGAAGGGCAAGGTTGAAGGAAGAAGAGATGAAAAACATAGATCCAGAGAAATCGACATCTCTAGAGGTAAAGCTTGACATGTTGGTAAGTGCAGTGGAAGAGATGATGCAAAATATCACCACAAGGAATGAGTATAATGTTCAAACCCATGGCTCGATGATTGAAGAAGAACAAGTTGTTGATCCAAGACATTTTGTTTCTTATCCCAGTTGTCATAGATCTGATAGTGATTGTTTTGTAGATCATATTGGAGAAGAGAGATCTGTTGATATGACATGTATGCTTGATGATGTGTTTTATACTGATGATTTGCCTCAGTTTGATCAATATGATGATGATTATGTTCTCCAAACAGAAGATAATCTTGTAGACAAATCAACAGCTAGTTTGTGGAAGGAGGAAGTTCACTTTCAGCAGCTCGAGTACAATGATCAACCGATGCATATAAGCTATGACAGTGACGAGGAAAGTGCAGTAAATTTTGAAGTAAGTGAAGGATATTTTTCTTTTTGTTTTGACTCATTTCAGTTCATCAGAGACAACTTCCATGCAATCAGAAATCAACTGTCAACAAGTCTTGATTTGGACCATCTTGAGGGAAATAAAAACCTTGTTCAAGACTTCTCATATCCAGATTTGCAGCCCCCGAATGCCATTGATTGTCAAGTTGCAGATGAAGACTTGGAAGCTGGCACATACGATCAAATGATACAAGATGATTCCATACCATTTTGCTTTGAATCATTTCATTTTTTGAAGGTTAAATTGCATAGTATATCTTCAAATGAGCAGCCTGTAGGAAATCATGTAATCTCATCGGAACTAATAGAAAATGGGTTGCAACAGTATTTTCAAGTTTTTCACGATCCAATAGCTGATGTGTTGGATGATGTCTGCAGTGAAAGTCTTTCTCCATTGACTACATGTGAGCTTGAAACGTGTACTGATACAAACATGATCCGACAGCTGGTCTCTTTGTCATTTTTAGCAGGAGTCTCGTCACAAAGCTCAAAAAAAAGCTTTCATTCATGGTATGAGGAGAATAAAATTAACCCATTGGATGAGCTAAGTCCTAGTGTGCATGAATTTTGAGATCCTTATGCAGTGTTTTTGGAGGCGAATAGAGAATCCATAGTATTCAACATATCTGTTCACAAGTTTTCATGGGAGTTTCCTTTCAGTAGTTCTCTCTTGTTTTTCATAAGCGAGCACTTGCGGAGAATTAAAACAGCAGCTGCAATACTTACCTGGTTGCATTGGTTGTTTCATTTCACTTGATCAGGTGATGAATGAAACTGTTAGAGTAGGTTTTGATGAATAAGCTCCATTTTGAGCATATTTTCCAGTTTTTCGATTGTGTTTAAGTATCGAGTCAGTTTTTAGTTGAGTGAGATTCATTTTTTGTCGTCAAGTCATCAGTTTTCAGTCATGCATTTCAGCTTGAGTTTTGACTCCATTGCCCAATGAATGAAGGAACTATATGCTTTCCAGAAATCTATAGTTCTTGGCACCTCCAAGGAGCTACCATCCCCATTGGAGCCAATGTTAGAGTCGGTATCTTCATCCCTCCATCAGAGATCAAATTTCTCTTGTTGCATTTCATTTTAGGTGTCTCACTCAGTTCAGTCAGCTGCATTCCATTAGGAGCATGGATCATCTGACGGAAAGGTCTTGTCACTCATATCCCTCATGTCTTGTACCTACTAGCCTAGTTCTGTTTATTAAAATCATTCACAGTCATTTTTGGTCTTATAGTCCGCAAAGAGTCATATTAGGTTTTTAGTCTCATTAGGTCTAGGGTTTCGTTAATTCGATCATTAGAATGTCTAATAATGTCAGCAGGCACATGAGGGAGGTTCGAAATAAGTTTTCACTGCAAAAATTTCATTATCATATGTTCAAAAATGATTTTTCCTCAAAACTCTGTTTTGAAGAAAAATTGTCTATTTTATCCTTTTGTAATAAATCTAATGCAATTTTCAAATTCTTCAGTTGTAATAATCCTCCATTTGCAGCCCTGGTCACCTTTGCCAAAGTTCCATGCCATTCATTCCCTGCAAGACAGACAAAAGCTCATTATTCAGTTCAAAAGCACAAAGGAAACAATACAGAGTTTCTTGAAAAGTGTCAAAGTTTGCAACATTACAAAGTGGGTTTTCAAATAGAAAATTAAAATCCTTGGTATACAAGTCATTTTATGTTTCGAGATTTCCATTTGTATGCCAAGAGAAAACAGTGAGCAAAGGAGAAACCACAAGGAGCAAAGCAAACATTTTGAAGGCGAAATTGTGAAAATTTCCGAGCGCGACGCGTTGGGTGACTGTCGCGACGCATACGGTAGGCGCGGTGCATTGGGCCGGCCTCCGTAGTGTAAAAGATACACTGGCGCGACGCATCAGGGAGGCGCGATGCACTGGGTTTGGTGCGCGACGCATAGGGCCGGAAAGCTAATTTACTGTCATTTCTTCCAAAACTCCAAATTTTCTCGGTCTCTCTTGGTCCAAGTAAGTCCATGCAACTTCTCCATTGCCCATGACATGTGTTTGGTGATATTTATGAGGATTTAAATACAAAAAATCAAACCCTATTATCTTGTGCAATCCTTAGGGTTTAGAAGTGGTTTTGTGCCTATCATTCCATTTCCCTTAGTCCATTTTCATATTCCCTCATATCCCTAAAGCACTTATTCCCTATCCCATTCCCATTACCCCACATCCCAATTATGAATTTCCCAAACCCCAATGTTATTCCAAGAAACCAAGTAATTGCTCCAAAAATATTCAATTGACAAATTTCACATGGAAATAGTCTATCATTTCCACTACCCTATCCCTCCATAGTCCCTCACTTGTTATCACGTATTTGGAAACAAAACCAAAGACACCAAATTTCTCATTTCCATCCAAGACAAGATAGACTTTGGAAATCATGGAGACAGATACCTCTTATGACAGAGATGAAGAAGGCATCGAGGAGGCGTAAAAAGTATGACAAACTTCAAATCTTGACCAAGGCTTCCTTGGCTCAGCATAGCGCTTGATGGTTGACATTCAGCCCAAATTTCAAGAAATTTGGGAAACTTTTTTTCAATTTTGATTTTTTGGCCTTAACACAGATTTTTCCGCCCGACGCGTAGCGCCACTTAGCGCGCGCTTATAATTGGCAGCTCCTCTTGAAGAAAAATTTTCATTTCTAGATTTTTCATGAAAATTTATGCATTCCTACCCATTACCTAAATATTTTGACAAGTTTTGGGTTGCCTGAGGGGTCAAAAACACCCTAAAAATGACCTTTCTGCCCTCTTTTGGACACACAGGAAGCAGTGTTGGAAAAACTCATTTTTGGAGGGGAAAATGGGAACCACATTAAGAAATTCCACTTGGGTTGGAAATTAGACAGGTAGAGCTTTCCAACGAGCTATCTTACACTCAATTTGGACTCTGGGAAGGCCCTCAAAATCAGCTCCAAAGTGGCGCGACGCATAGAGATTTCAAGCGCGGCGCATTGGGAATTTTGGCCTAGTTTTCACTCAGTAACTCAGTTTTTCGCCTAGTTTTGGCCAGTTTGAATTTTTTATATCCAAATTTAAAGATCTTGATGTAACTTAATGTAATTTCATGGTTTTTTATGTAATTTTGACAAATTTTCACTCATGTAAGTAGATTCATTCACCAAAAAGTGAATTGTAACTGAATGAATCAGTTTCCTATCTTATAGAGGCAAGTTGTGTTGGCGATATGTTTTTGGTATCCTATTATATTTAATTGATTGTCCTTGATGGAAACTCTCTGACAAAGGATGCAGATATTGACTGTATGAAGAACTCAAAAATCCATCAGCAGTTCTATACAAGCAAAATATAAGACTGAATGTTCGACGATAAGTATATCTGCTTTTCTTGAATAAGTTCGACGACGGATAATTGAAATCCGTGATAGTTAAGAAACTCGATGTTGGGTTTGATGGTGCTCTATATACAGTTAGAGGTACCAATGTTAATACGGTCGACTGTGTATCCCAACTGGTAGACAATGAATCAATGCGTGATAACCCTATATATTATGGAGTAAGGTGTTTATTCATATTCCGAATGGTGGATCGAATGCACACAGAGAACCTAGTCGAAAAATTCTGAAAGGATTTCATCGGAGCTGTATAACAGTAATTGTGGTTATATGAACTGATAACGCGAAGAAACGAATTGGCAAAATTACGCTGACGGAACCTGGAGTAGAGGGGTGGAACCTTGCGAATGAATAGTGAACGTGGTTTAAGGCTGGAAGTGGTTTTTATCGCACCACCTTTGCATCGAAAGCGGTAATTGAGGAGGGGGGAGAGATTCCATAGATCGACCGACGCGTGTCCCCGAGCGACGTTTGAAAATTGCCTCCACTGCGCGCCATCGCGCGTTAATGTCCGACCAAGGATGCCGCGCGATATTGTTGTGCGCCGTCGATCTGGAAGGGAGCCATCGGATGATGGCTGTATGAGGAAGGTGCACGATGGATAACCATGGTACGGTGCGAGTATGTGATTGGGTCATTGATTATATAGGTGGGCCCAGTTTAAATTATATTAATTAATCTAAGGTTTGCGGGGTTAATAAAGGATGTTGAATATGTGAAGTTGGCGAAATATGAAACATGAAATATATGCGATTGATCTCACGAACACATAAACCAGGGGTCGTTATATATATGTCTTGGGGAGTTCATAACCAAAGGAGGAATCGGATTAATATCTCAATCTCAGATTGAGATATTAAAAATCCTTAGATTAATTATCTAATTACAAAATCAAGAAAATAGAACAATAAGAAATTGTTTGGGGCTTGGGTAGACCCCGCTGGATTATCTAATTGATCCCATCCAGGAATACCATCAGCGGTTGGGTGGTTTTGACTCATGGTTTTAATAAAGGCAAAAACTATATAAGGAGAAGAGGATTATAGTACAAGGGGTGCATGCGGAGGGGTTGTTAATGAATAAATCTCTTTAAGAGATATCTACATGACTGAACTTTGTTTTCTGAAAAAGCTGAATCTATGATGCACCTATGGAGTTGATGAAGGTTCAGATCTCTAGATCTAGAAATGATGAATATCTAGGAAGATCTACAAAGAAATAATGAAGACCTAATGCAAGTCTGATGAAGAAATTGAAGAAAATTGGTGGATCTGAGGGTTGAAGTCTTCAGCATAAAAGTGGAAGCTTTATGCCAGTACAAGCTAGTGTTAAAATCAAGGGGTTGGAGCTCCCTTCCAATAGTGATTGGAGAACGAGAGAAGGTTGTAGCCTTCTGCAGGTGGGTTCCTGCGTACTGGTAAAAGTCTGCACCAGCACAAAAATTGTAAAAAAATTTCTTTATAATAAATATTGAAGACAGAGACGACAGCAGCGGTGGTTTTCTCCCAAATTGGGTTTCCACCTTAAATACTGGTGTTCATTTGTGTTTCTTCTGTATGATGGCTTATTCTGTTGTTACTGCACATGCTTACTGCTTACTAAACGTCTGATGAATGAATGATGCAATAATATAAGTAAATAATTAAATTCATAATAAGATCTCTGATAAAAAAATTTCAGTCAGATCTAAATACTGATTCACCCCCCCCCCCTCTCAGTATTTTTCCCAACAAGTTGTTCCACTGCCTATTTTCCAGTTCTTAGTTTAGATCTTTTTGAAACAGCTCCTAAACTTGTGAGCTCGACCCCTAAAGGCTGGGGATGAGTTATTTTGGTCTATATCTTGTAATTTTCAGTCATTAGCATAGGTTGGACACTTGGGATTGCTTTGAGCTTCATTGTACATTTCATCTCTGCATTTTGGCAAAGGAATAGACCAGGGTTTGCAGCACTCTTTGGGATCCATGTGGCTCTATGTTTTGATGGTGTGTTTCTCTCTATGATTGTAAGTTTACTGATGTTTCATGTGTATCATCTTCCTTCTCATTTCTTCTTAAGTTAAACAAAAAAGTCATAAAGGTGGAATTCATTAGATTTGCAGTGCTCTGCCTTGAAGTTTTGTTTAATTTTCCATGTTTTCAACTGTCTGAAGAGGATTCTTGAAACCTATTGCCCTCTTCAAATCCTCCTCGGTCTGAGCTATCCATTTCATTCAATTCGAAGCATCAAAAAAATTTCCTTTCTTGCCCCATTCATCCCTCAGCAAAACTAATCATTTCTCGGACCCAAAATCTACCTTTCCCTTTGATTCCAACAAAAACCCCCAAAATCAAATAGAACTCTTTTATATGTATACCTAGCCTCAAATCAGCCTTATTTTAAGTCATCTCAAGCCTCACTGATTATTTTTGCTAAGATTGACCCGGAGAGAGCCCTCTCGTGATCTGGTAGGGCTAGCTACCAGATTAAGCATGGTTTGATGTTACCCTAGACTCTACCTTCCTTTAGCCTGAGGTAGATTTAGGCTATAACAGGAGCTATATGGAAAAACCAGACACCTTTTCCAAATTAGTCACAACAACCATTCTCTATGCCACTTTGGTCCAACCAATCAAACCAAAATAATAGTTAGCCAAATTTTCCTTGTTTTCCACCATTTTGGCCATCCTCCACATATCCATTCCAATGGCCATCCTCTACGTCACAAAACCAAAATTGGCAGTCAAGCTGGCAATGACCTATAAATCAACCAGCAGGAACAATCCCCCTACCTCAATCTACACTGCCATCACCCTATACATTGCAACAAAACCCTCAGACCAACCTACGACCACAGCTCCCAACCCAGCCCAACCCGAACCCAAACAATAAACCGATCCAATCTGTGCAAATTATTGAAGGACCTGAGCCAGAAAATGAGTTAAGGGAGTGTAATGAGCTACAATTAAGATCTGGGAGGATAATAGAGTCAGAGGGGGATAAAAATATACAAATTGAAAATTCGTTACCTGTAGAACAACCACCACAAGTGGAGAATCCAATTAAATAGGAAACCCACGATCAAACTATTACCTCTTCTCCACCATTCCCAGAAAGATTAGTTATACCCCGCTCAATCGAATATCCATATTTTGATATTTTGGGAGAACTGAAAAATTTGTGTGTAAAAATACCTCTCCTCTAGACTATTCAGGACATTCCAATTTATGTGAAAACTATCAAATAATTATGTATGAAAAAGCCAAAGAGGAAAACAAAAAAAACTCCAAATATCCATGTCGTCGGTACTCTATCTGATTTATTATCAGGCAGAGAAACACCAGTAAAATATGAGGACCCAGGAAACCCTATAGTCATAGTGCAAATAAACGGGTGCTCCTTTCCCAATGCATTAGTTGACCTAGGAGTAGCAATCAATATTCTCACAACAACAACTTTTCAAAAGCTTGCCATTACATCCTTGGACCCAACCACAACCCTCTTGGAACTTGCTGACCGATCAATTTTCAAACCAGAGGGGACATTACAGGATGTAATGGTGTCTATAGATTCTTGGGAATACCAAGCAGATTTTCTGATCATCAATCCTAGAAACCGACTAGATAGACATCCCCTAATTCTAGGAAGACCTTGGCTAGCAACCGCAGATGCTTACATAAGCTGTTGGACAGACATCATGACTATAGCAAGAGGAAAATATGTGAATAATTTAGCCTTATATCCTCCAGCTCAGCCAATTCTAACAATAATAAAAATGAGGAAACAACCTGTATCATATTTAACTGAAAACATTATATCACCACTAACCATAGAATATGCTCTTGAATTCAAGGTTCAAACAAAAGATGACATCATTAACACTTATATTAACCAACCAGATGTCGTATCTCATCCAAAATGTCACATGATCGAAGCAGCCCTGGATAATGAAATCAAAGAGAATCCCTTACAAGACTTTAGTGACCAATCAATCCCAAAAATTTCTGTTTATAATAGCAAACCCGTAGAAATTGAGCCAGGGAAAACCTTAAATATCAATAAAAACCTGACTAAGGACCAGGCACAGAGGCTTGCCAACTTCTGAGAAAATATAAAGAAGCCTTCGCCTGGGATTACCCTGACATGAAAGGGATTGATCCCCAGCTATGCATGCACCACATCTATATAGATAAGGATGTGAGGCCCATTAGACAACCTCAACGGAGATTAAACCCTCATCTTAAAGTTATTGTGAAAGATGAACTACAAAAACTATTGGATGTGAATTTCATTTATCCTATATCCGATAGCAAATGGGTCTCCCTATTAGTAATAGTGCCTAAAAAGAATGGAAAGTGGCTTATATATGTTGACTATAGAGAGCTTAATAAAGCAACCAAAAAAGATCACTTTCCCCTCCCATTCATTGACCAGGTCTTGGACACATTGGCAGGGAAAAAATTCTTTTCTTTCCTAGACGGCTTTAGTGGCTACAACCAAATTCAAATTTCCCTTGAAAACCAGGATAAAACTACTTTCACCTGCCCATGGGAAACTTTTGCTTACAGGGTCTTACCTTTTGGACTGTGCAATGCACCTACTACATTCCAGAGGGCTATACTCAGCATTTTTTTAGATCTGATAAACGAAGGGCTTGAGGTGTAGATGGATGACTTTACACCTTATGGAGATGACTTCGAGTCAGCATTACAAACACTAGAGAAAGTTCTGCAACGATGCATTGCTACCAGGCTCTGTTTAAGCCATCAAAAATGCCACATGATGATGACTGAGGGGCTCATTCTGGGCCATTATATCTCAGCAGTTGGAATCCAGGTAGATCCAACAAAAATTCAGATAATTCTTTTAATACCTACCCCTTCCACACAAACTGAGGTACATAGTTTCTTGGGATTTTCTGGATATTATAGGATATTTATAAAGTATTTTTCTCGAATTTCTGCACCCTTATACGAATTAACAGGAAATACTAATTTTATTTCGGACTGACAAATGTGACAGTGCTTTTGAAGATTTAAAACGTCTTGTATCAAAAGCCCCAGTGCTAAGGGGCCCAAATAGGGAATCACCATTTTAGATCTCATCCGATGCATCAGACACGGCTATTGGAGCAGTTCTTGGCCAGGTAGAAAGCTCCAATAAATTAATCGAGGAAATACTCACAAAAATAGTCACATCACATAGACGTGACTGGGATACCCGATTGCCAGAAGCCCTGTGGGCATACCGCACGACATGGAGAAATACCACGGGATATTCCCCATATCAACTAGTGTTTGGCAAAGAGCCTATCTTCCCAATAGAATCTGAAATTCAAAAATTGAGGATAGCTCAAGACGTAGGCTTGGATCTGAATGAAGCCCAGATTAATAGGCTACATCAAATCAATGAATTGGATGAAATCCACCTATAATCTCTTCAGCACACTACACTAATCCAACAACAAAGAGAAAAATGGCATGATGCCCTCATTAAGAAGAAGACATTCCACGAAGGTGATTGGTATTTTCTATATGATTCTAGGTTCCAGGATTTCCCAGGAAAACTCCAAAGCAGATGGTTAGGCCCCTGTGAGATACAAAAGGTGCATGATAATGGCACCCTTACATTAGCCACCATTGATGGGTCTGGCTACTCTTTTAAAGCGAATGGACATCGAGTACGCCTCTATCACAAACCGCTTACTAGGGAGTCCTTTTGCCAACAGCTACGGGAAGATTCCACTATGCAAATTCTTTCTGAGGAGGGCAACCCGCCCACAGCATTGGTCCAGTGAAGAATTTATTTGTTTTTTTTTTAAATTGTACATAATGTTTCCTTTCTGTTTGATTGAATTTTCTTATATAAATTGTATATAACTTGTTTTTTCTATTTTTTCTTTGTTGTTCCCTCTAAGGAGCAACAAAAGTTCGTGTGAAGTTTCTTCTTGATGTTCCCTTTAAGGAATAGTCGTTGTTCCCTCTAAAGAACAGTTGTTGTTCCCTCTAAAGGAACAGATGTTGTTCCCTCTAAGGAACAACAACGTTCGTATGAATTTTATTTTTTCTGTCCCCTTTAAGGAACAATTGTTGTTCCCTCTAAGGAACAGTTGTTGTTCCCTCTAAGGAATAACACCTTTTTTGTGTGTTTTTATTTGTTGTTCCCTATAAGGAACAACACTTTTTGTGTGAGGTTTTATTTTGTTGTTTTAGCACCTTGTGAATACTTGTGTGAGAACACCTTTCTTTCCTTTGCCCACATTTTATGATCTTCTATAAGGCACAAGGGTACAAATATTTATGAAAGGATACAAATCTGAATTTTATTGGAACAAGCAAATATTTAACATTATCATATTTAAATAAGATTGCTTGGTATTGATCGAAAAAGAAAGGATACAACCATCTATATCACTTCACTGTCCTCATTTCCATTATAAATCAAATGTATTGATTATTTGTACCATGTTGGTTCTCCCCTAAACCATATAACTCTCTCTGTTCATTATCATCAAATAAGGTTAAGGGCATACTCTCTTCTATTGATATATTTAGACTTCTTCCGCTATTCCTACTCCTAAGGAGTGTTGAGCCACCCTCTATGTATAAATAGGAAGTGATAATATATATATATATATATATATATATATATATATATATATATATATATATATATATATATATATATATATATATATATATATATATACTAACAATTATATGATTTTTACAAATGGAGGATAGGGGGTCTCATCACGAGCCAGCCTACCATGAAAATAAGGAAGCAGTGAAGTGGCGTTCCCACTATGGCCACCACACCAGGGATATGATCCAATAGATGAATCAAGAAATAAAATTCCTTGGAATAGGAGGTCTCATTACGAGCCGGCCTGCCCACCTTTCGCTCCTTCCTAGTGAATGGCAATGTGTTCATCTAGTTACCAAGCCAACACATTGGTCTCTACTCTGATATCATAATACACTTCCCCTATTATACATAAAGGACCATGGTCCAAAGGGCTAGAAAGAAACTCTGTCGAGGCTATAGATGCCTGCAGGCAACAGAAGCTCTGTTGATGGTATTGAAGTCATATTTCCAACATCAATAGTATTATAAGTCCCTTTTCTTATTTTTTATCTTTACTACAGAGCGATTATGTTCCTAGTTTATTTTGAACCTTTGTGCATGGATATCTTTTAAAAAAACAATCATAATAGCTTTAAGTGGAATGATGATGGTAATTTTTTATTTTTTTTTTGCGTCAGATGTCCTTTTTCCTTTTTCGAAATCACCTCACAACATCTCCTCACTAATTGATAATTCTCGTATATGCATTGATTTCAGCACTCTGATATCTTTTGTGATCCTTTCATAAATAGGCGTACCTTACCACCTTCATCATCCTTGTACTTCGCTGCCAACATGATTTTCCTTCATTTATTTGGTCGAAGGCAACCTATCATTTCAAAAGGGAGGCGAGGAGAAACTCTCAAAGTACTTATGCATGTGTGCCAGCCCTTTATTTGACTATGCAAGACAATATGAAATTCCATAATAGCAAGTCTTAGATAACGGTATTTCTGTTGTAAATTATCATCGGATATAAATATTATAACAACTTGTTGTTCCATCACTGGCTCTGTCTATTGTTGTGTTACTTTTGCTAATAATAGTTTGTAGAATTCAGGCAATATGAGAGGAAGAACATTGCGCAGGGAGTCGTTGATACTGGCTGTTCCTGATGCCGCCAGAGAAATTATAGCCCGAGCTGGGTGGATAGCATACTTCACAAGATTTTAGCAACCCAACGAAACAATTTCCATTGAATTCCTACAAAATTTACATAACGGCCAATCTATGGTAAGGGGCAGACAAATCACAGTATCAGATGTTGTGATTGCAGAAGTTTCTGGGTTACCAGCTGAAGGACCCGTATGGACTAACAAACAATTGAAGTTGCATGATGCCATTGAAGCCTTTAAGGACAAAGGACGGGAGATGATCATCAAAGGAAAAGGAGTTCGACCATCATCCCTTGGAGAACCATGGGGAGAACTAGCCAGAGTCATCCAGAATTTCATTACATGTGACGGGCGAAAAGACGTGGTAAGGCCACATCAACTTAAACTTTTAGCAATCTTGAAACAAAAATGTTTTGTGAATTTACCTGCATATTTGAATTTCCTACTGCATGATTCCGCCGAAAGGATAAAAAAATTCCAACACATAGAAATCGTCGTAAGCCACCATTGTTTAATTAGGTTGATAGTTAGCTACAACCTTGCCCAACAGCAAACAAGTTGGGAAGAATTAATATTTTCCATAGAAGGGGGTTTAGCTTTGTCTGTGCCTAACCCTGTTCCGAAAAGGAAGAGGACTACATGTACAACAAACATTCCCCAAAAGCGCAGAAATTCTGGCAGACTGAGGACAAACTTGGGAGCAGCCGAAAATCCCCAGGGCAGCAGCAGCTAGCCCATAGAATTGTCTAGTCCAGAAAATGAGCATTATTCACAGTTGGAAGGATGGGATGACCCAGAGTTAGAACATGAAGAGGAAACAGAGCACCCGGGTGATGAGGAAAGAAATGAATCAGAACCCCCCTCAACGCCAAATACAAGTCCCTCAAGAGATTTATTGCATGATATCAAATTGGCCCAGATCTTGGCCAATATGGCTGAATTCATACAGCCCGAAAGCCCGCTCAATTTTAACATTGGAGCAACCCAATTTGTAGAGAACTCTGGCCACGATAGAAGCATACCATAAAATGTAAGCTGTGAAGTAGAAACAAAGACAGAAGCCACTCAAGAAGAGGTGAACCAACCTGGTGATATGCCTCCGGGAGAACCCAACCAGGTAGGCCTAAATATGGAAAATATATACCAAACAGAAGAAATGGAAATAGCCCAAGAAGATGACTACCAATCTGGGGACACAGTTATTTTAGAGCAAATTCAAGACGAGCAACCAGGATCGTTAGGAGCGGAAACGATCAATAGAATAGTTGCTCCCCCTAAAAAGTATAGTTCCAAAATCAAAAAGCTTAGGAAGGAACAACAGAAGCTACGGAAATAGAAAAAAGGCTCAAACAAAAAATAAGAGGGTTATCAGCAGGAAAAGTCCCAGATAAAACCCTAGAAACAATAAATGCAGCGGTTCAAACGAAAGTAGATGAAAGAAGAACTACAGTGACTCAAATGGAGCCCATACTCACTCAACTTGTTAAGGAACAGCATGCAATTCTTGCAAAAGTAGCCACCCAAATAGAGGTTGTACCCTGTTATGACTTAGCTATTCAAACGGAGATGGTACCCTCCTCCAGCACGGCTACCCAGACGGAGGCTTGGACCTCCCATAATAAAGGAACTCGGACAATAGGCATCTCTTCTTATAGCAGGGATATGCAGACAACCATTCAAGCTCAAGATGCTATGACAAGAAATGACCGTAGTATATCGAATCTTCAAAGAGATTTAGCACAGGCTCGACTTGCCATAGAACGGATTGAACAAGAAATTGTCTCCCAGCAAAAATACCAAAAATTACAGAGGCAGCTTCAGGACATGAACACCTCAAAAAGCGAGACCTTCGATAAATACTGAAAGACAAAAGAGAGGATTTAGAAAATGAAGCTCAGATTAGAAAAGGTCAGGAGTCAAACAGATACTATCTGCTCATTGTACACTGATGTCTTGGCATGCAGATCTCCTGCTAATAATTATGCCCTCTTTTTGCTAGAAAGGTACTTATAGTTGAAAATCAAAGTTGTCAAAGCTGGAAAACTGATAGAGTTAAAAAAAATTGAGGATTTTATAAACTATTGTAAACAACATGGGGTAAAAGTTCAAAGATTGCTTTGTGAATTCTACTTACATAATTTTGTATTAGAGAAAGAAGTGGAAAAGAACCCCAACCCCTTTATGGGGGATGTGCAATTTCAAGATTTTATCTCATTTGATGTTAATCAACTGAAATGGTTCAAGGCTCATAACGCATTCCAAAGACAAGAGCATGGACTGGATCTGTGGGTCAGAGGTGAACCCAAACACCCTTTGCAGATGCTGTCCAATCACAAAAGTCTGATGAGAAGGGAAGGAGTAATCAAAATTTTGGGGCCTATTTAGAAAGAGATTGTACAAATGGGAGTAGAATACTTCCTCTCTATTTAGGAAAGCTCCTTAGCTGCAGCCAAGCTCAGGTGGAAATTTTCCACTAGTAATGTACAAGATAGAGATCCATTTAATTATAAAAAAATTTAGCTGGCTGCAGAATGTTTTGTCACTTACAGCAACCTCATCTTAAGAGAAGGTCCTTATTGGCTAGGTTGTCGGTTCCGTAGCCCTATCATTTGGTATCCTGCCAAAGGTTATAAAGCTATATATGAATTTCCTAAAGGACAGACAGGGCCCATCTTTGAGCTCTTGGCCAAGAACCATGGCTTTAGACCGCTTTCTGACATTCCTTCTCCAGCTTATTCCTTAACAGATCTGCATACAAATTACTTTCTTTTCATGAGGACATGAAACAGGTTAAGCAGGGGAGTATGTTGAGTTGTGGAAAAGGTATGCGTTTTCTATTTATCTCATCATCCTTTTCCTTTATTCTTATCCTTTCTATAGCTTAATGTGTTAATATATTAAAGAATTATGGTAAGAATGAAGGAATTATCTGCAGTTACGACTTGGCTAAGTATTATCATTCTTTATGCAGGAAAATACAAAAAATACAACTGTTGTTCCCTAACTAAGGAATAGCGAAAAAAGAAACAAGCTAAGGAAGGAGCGCAGCGGTTGCAGATAAGGCCAAAGAAAATCAGAAGGATCAGCGCGAGAAGGGAAAGGATGTCTGAAGTTAGAAAACTGTGTGAATCCCTCAAGATCTAGAGATCCTGAGGGATCACTTTTACCATTTATCTTTTTACCCATTTTATATTATCAAAGGCGACGATTGTAAACAGAAGGGGGACTGGCTGTTATTATTGAAATTGTAATTCTTAATTACAGATTCTCGCTGTAGCGAAGAACACGAATATATTGTAATTCTTTTTCAGCTTGATGATTAATACATAAGTGAAGTTTCTATTCCTTCTCGTTATCTAAAGTAACCAGCAGTGTACGTTGGCGGCTAAGGGCCCGACTTCCGGTGGAATTCATTGCTTCATCTGTGTCATACATTTTCGATTATCGCAAGTGTGATGGTTTGATAGTATTATCACTTTCTGTGTTTTTGTTTCCATTGCTGCTCATTATTTTCCTGTGTTAACCGAATAGTTATGTTTTATATAATTTACAGTGTTGTTATTTATTTAGTTTACTTTTGCTTTCAGATTGAGTTTCTTAGATAATTATTTTTCTCAATGAGATCAACTGTAACGAGTATTAACTACTGCTGTTAGGCTCTCAGATTGATACCTTTTTTGTTTTATTGAAGAATGCATTTGATTTAGATTCAATCAATTTGGAAGAGAAGAGTTATCACTACTGTACTATTCACTGATATTGTTGTTACTTGAAATGATGTAGGATTTGATTTCATTAGAGGATTGAGTTTTCGTTTAATTGCAATTAGAATTTACTTGCTACATCCGTTTACTCTTGTATTAAAAGATCTATACTGCAACCTATGAAACATTACTCTTTAATTTAAATAGCAGCCACATACTGTGTACACTCTTGAAATAGAAGGACTTGCCCGGATTGATAATTAATGTGAGGATAATTAGGAGTTTAGAAAGCACATTTTATCAACCAACAGTCGTGTCGAAACCTAGACCCCTGGGTCTAACCCTATTCCACATAAAAACTAACCTAATCAAAACCAACACCACACATCCAGAAATGATGCACACTACCAATTGGTCACCCTCCACCAGAAACCTGACATTCCACACAGCAAACATAGAAGGCAAGGTAACCTAGCATCTTTGGTCACCTCGACTCAAAATCATCGTGAAACAATAAAAAATCTAGGCTAGAACTTGCAGAAAACCCCTGACCTCGAAAATACTGAAGGACACCTCCCAGTTGCGCACAAGAAGAGCTAGAAGTTAAGGCTCCTAGAAAACTGACTGACGCCAAAGCCACTAGGCTTCATGAAAGGGAGTTCTTCTATCAACGCCCTCTGGAATGAAAATCCAAGTAATGTCTACGCTAGATATCCAAAATAGCAACATCACTAAAACCTGCAACCAAGAAAAACCACCACCACCAGAAGCTTGGGTGCCACTTATAAAAGCAACATACACCTTACATAGACAAATGAATAACCACCACCCAGAATGACAAATAAATAACCCGCACAAGCCCAAAACATCAATGCCTAGAACTGACTAGATCTTCAAACAGCGCACCCTTCGACTAAGGAATGAAAGGGGAAGTTTCACCTAGAGCAATAGGGAAAGATTTGTTACTTTATTGAGCTTGCAGGAGGAGTGATAAACAGAATACCACCACCATACCCACACAACCCTAAGAAATGAGAACCACAGGTATATTTGTATCCCTCAATGAGCTAAGAAACACCCAGATTGCTCCATGCACCGTACTACTTAACCACCATAACGTCGACACAATTTATCCTCAAGACGGTATTATTCCTTTGCACGCAGGTGAAGGAAGATGTTTCACTCATTCAAATGCAAAGCAATTAACCACAGTGTGATGGAAGGGTTGAATGCATGTCCTCCTTAGCTCATACCTTATGCCAATTGTCATTCTTCACATGAGGCATGGTTTCAAGTGTTCGACACCCCCATTGGGGACAATTATTTTATTTTTTTTAAATAATTTATTTTTAAGTTATTTATAAAAAGATTCAAGCTAATCAAATTCACTTTTAATTAGCATTATTTTAAAAAAATCACATTGAAATCTTTATATTAATAAAAAAATGATAACCTTAATTTTTGCAATTATATTACATATTTAAATTACTAAGAAATAAGAAATATATATGCATCACTATAATATGACATAAATTACTGAAGTGATAAAAAAATTTACAAGATTTTTTTTTTTAATTAAAAAATAATGAATTATTTTCATCTTGGAACAAGGAAAGGTACAAGGGTTTTACGTAGGTTGATTCTGATACGTGTAATGTGCAGTAAAATGTTTATTTATATATCATTAAAAACTAAATATATTCATTTTTTGGATGTGGTTATGGAGCTTCATATTCAAAATCCATGATACCTAAGATGTAGTGGGGAACAGACACCTTAAATTAAATTTGATTTAAACAAGTCATTTACGTCATGGAATTTTACACTATTCTTGATGCTAGCATATTAATAAATGCTATGTATAATTTATTAATTATTAGTTAAATATAGTTGTATTAGGTTTATTAATGTGGAAGGGCATGATCAACGATCATGCCTCTTCGCCAAGGGACACCGTAAGGTTGTATTTAAAGCCTTGGTGATCCCCACTTGTAATCATCTCATCTTTTATCAATAATAATATATACGTATTCAAGTTTACCAGAGTTTTTACACTCCATTGGTATCGGAATAGGCGCTCTTTAGGATCTGTGTGACCATCAAAGAGATTAAGAAATTACAAAGAAAATTGCAGATTTGTTTAAAATTCGGGTGCTTGTGAGCAGCGACATTTGTTTAAAAAATTGCAATTTTTTTCCTCCACTGACATCATCTTTTTTTTTTCTGCTGTCATCATCCCCGTCTTCCATGTGTCATGCCCAAAAAAATCACTGGGTGACCATCAGTCATCCCAAACGACACTCCCAATTTTGGATTGTTGTGGAGGTAAATCCCCTCTGCGGGCAGAGGCGATCCCTACTAGCCCAGACCGGGTCTAGCAACAATCGTTCACGCTATAGTGCAGGTTCCTAATTGCAAATAAACCAACTAGCGATGTATGCTTACCTTGAATCCAACGTTGTTGCTTGTAGAAGAGGTAGCACTCCTGTTCCTTAGCTCTGGTAGATCACGATCCCCACGATCTCCATGATGGACACCTGCACACGCAAGAAACAAAAAAAACGCAAGCGTAAAATCCAGTAGATGCAACTATGTGTCAGTTAGAAAGGATATAACTCATCATCATAAACAACAACAAGAGTGGAACCATAACCAATAGTCGCTTATTATTGATCAATCAAAGGAAAATTACAACCAAGTTCTGACGCTGAATTCTCCTTCGGAGGGTCGCCAACAGAACATGTCTCGAAAAGCCTGTCAAGGATGGGACAAACCTCTCTCTTCGTATCTTGACAATAGTCTCCTTGCTTATATTCGGCCTTAAGGGAATTATGGAGGCTCTTGCAGCATAAGGCTCTTGGGAATTTGGGAACTTGAAGACTAGCTATTCAGCCATTCAGCCCTTCAGCCCCTTCATCAATGGATGAAGGCTATATTTATAGAGGAGAGGAGGAGGTTGGGATCCCTACAATAGTGGAAGGGAGGCCTTATCCCTTAGGAGGTTCCCCATAAGGTGGAAACAAGAGGCCAAAGGAGGAAGGCCGTGGTTATTCAGGCGAAACCACTCCTGATGACTCATCCACGAAGTTGTTGTAATCGAAACTTCGCCTCTTTTTTAAAAAAAAATTCCAAAAGCAGATTGGCGCGGGTGCTTAACTGGGACAGAGCACCAATTGGCGCGGGCTCAGTGTTAATTTTCCTCATTGGTGTGAGTACATAACGGGCTACCAGCGCCAAGGCAAAAATAGGTGTTTTTAGGGGTCTGCTCAGGAAATGATCAACAGAAGGAATGTTGTCCTCATGGAAAGGGATGCAATGATGTTATTTGCAAGGCATGACACTACTTATTATTCACAGAAACGACCCTCCAATGGGCGAGATGGGGATTGCAGGGATGGTGAAAAATTATTGTGTAACAAATGCCCCCTAAAGTATGAGGCCCGAAAGAGAGAGAGGGGTGAAATGCTTTACGAGAACGTGTCCAACTGGAAACACCACCGTCGAAAAACCTGCGTAGAGAAGTACAACTGATATCTCAATATACATGATATATGTGGTATGGGCGTAGCCATCCATAACAGAGTATACAATAACCCAGATCCAAGGCATGGGCGCAGCCATCTAGTGAGGATTGATAAATAGACTCAGGTATGGTCGCAGCCATCCAGTAAGTGAGTCATGTGACCAATCATAATAATCCACAAAATCGCAGCCTGGATTACAACAGACAGGAATCTAGGTTCTTGCGCTCCATCTCGACCTGAACAAAGTACAAGTTCAAGCATGCGAATATGTGAGCTGAAGTCGAACATGCAAGAACATCGGCTGATTACCAGCCAATGACGAAAGTTGTTAACAGATGCGAGAGGTACTACCAATGATGACAATGGCCCTCAAGGTATTATAGGTACAAGCTACGGCGTGTGAATCAATGAGATGGCATTTAACACCCGTAGAATCACTCGATCAGAGGCCAATAATGAAAACCTCACGTCGAACGCGAAGAACCTGCCATTGAGGCATGCAGGTCCCAAGATACCAGAAGGGAGTCTCTAGATCAACTTCCTGGATAATGAGCTGAAGTCGACAGGAAGTGACCTTGATCGAAGGTGGGCCATAGTGTTTCCCACATCATCGACACGAGACAGAGGAACATAATTTCTTAGTGAATCAAGATCAGATGAGAATCAGAGGAAGGTTGAAATTTGCAGAGGTCAACTTCTCTTGAACATATCGGCGGCACGACAGTGGATTTGGCAGTATTTGACATCAAAAGATCAAGGGTCATGGTGAAAAGGCAAAGAGCAGATGAGAGGTCAAAACGGATCACCCAAACCCACGGAGGCAAGTGGAAAATGAGATGAGATGCCCCCAACCCGACAGGAATGCAGACAAGTGCCATGTTCAAGAGCGAAATACTGCTGACACGACAATGATATTGGTTCCATTTTTCCCCACCATTTCTGGCGAGTACCTCTTTATTTTTACACAAGCTTGAAGAGGATACCATATGCTTTCCATATAAGTCCGTCCTTCAAACGAACCCATCCTAGTACATTTAACGAGCCCTAGGAAGGAGAAACTTGAACATCGTCATTACGACTGAATCCAATGTCATCAGGGTTTAACGAGTCTGAAAAAGGAAAAACTCAACGTATTTTCATATTTAGAGAGTTTGAAAAGACAGCGGAAAAGTAAAATCCAATGGTCCCTTTTCGTAAATAGTTCCTCAGATCCGAAAAGGTAGAAAACTATGTCTGAGAAAACCTCCTAGTCGCGATAGGCTAGGGTATTCCTTTTTCGTAAATAATCTATCCCAGCCCGAAAAAGGGGTAAACGTATACTGGGTAGATTTCGTTTCGTGTCCACTTTAACGAGATCGAAATGACAAGGGACTCGGCAATCTTTTCATGTTTAGAGAGTCAGAAAAGAGCTGAAAGATGACTCCTCCTGGAGGAACGAGTGGTATAAAGGGTAGCAACTGGTTCCGGTAATGGTGGAACTACTCAAAACAAATAAAGGTCAAGAGGCTGGCTAACAAGACCACTCATCGCAGCGGTTCCTCAGGAATGGGTAAAACAACCAAGTGAAGGCATATGATCGGCCAAGCAGATAGTGACGATGGAGTGAGAAAACCAAGGTTCATCTGGCAAAAACAGGCTGATAAAATGGCAATCACAAGGGGTAAAGGGAAAGGTTTCATTTTTACACAAGCTTGAAATCAGGAAACTCTGCTTGAAGTTGGTTTCATTTTTACACAAGCTTGAAACAAAGATAAACTATGCTTGAAACCGGTTTCATTTTTACACAAGCTTGAAATGGAAACAAACTATGCTTGAAAAAGTTAAGCATGCCCCCAGCATGGTGACTCAATTCGAGGTACATGCCCCCCAAGCTTCAGTCGATATGAAAGGAAGATGAAGTGAAGGTTCAAATTATGAGATCAAGAAAAAGACTCGACTGGGATTTTACGAGATCTTATCAAAGACTCGAATTGAACGGGAACGTGTTTCATTATTTTAATGAGGTTGACACATTAAAAGAAAAATCCTCGGGACACCTTGGTTCATGGTTTAAGGAGCTTGGCACAAGACAAGGAACTCTGATCCGACAACCTTGTTTCATTTTTTAAGGAGCTTGGCTCAAGACAAGGAACTCTGCTCCGACAACCTTGTTTCATTTTTTAAGGAGCTTGACACAAGAAAATGAACTGTGCTCCGAACGAATTGTTTCATTTTTTAAGGAGATTGACACAAGAAAATGAACTCTGCTCCAACCGACCTTATCATAATGAAAAAGAAGTCATCGCTTCCAAGAGTTCCACTCCCGATGGAAGGAAAACATCCTGGAAGTCAGGACCCAATGCCCCCAGCACCTGATGCACGACAGCATCATCACTGAGTACAGGCACGGGGTAGGTAGCCACATAGTTGACCTGTGGTGGGGCAGATACAACGGGTGGATAAAAACCAGGAAGGGATGATGGCGGGCCAGCTGCCACATCAGGACCAAAGAACAAAAGCTGATCGATGGTCATGATCCGTCCTTCATGTGGAAAAAAGACCACACGAAAAAGGGAGGAGACAAGTGCTCCCATGGCATAGGTGTAATCGCGCCCCAAAATCATATTGAAATCCAAGGGGCCTGGGACAACCATCACGTCCATATGGACAGTTTTACCTCCCAAAGTAACAGGTAACCTTGGAAGAATCCCTAAGGGTTGACTCGTTCTTCTGTTAAACGCCAACGGATTCTGCGTAATGGGCGCAAGCGGCAGTGAACCAAAAGCTTGCCAAGTAGTTGAGGATAGAACACTAATAGATGCGCCTTTGTCTATAATGGTGCTGGGTACAACCAGACCAAAAGCCTGTACTGTGATCTCGAAAGGCACATAAGACGGAAGGCGGTATCCTGCAAATCGATTCTAATCAAAGGAAGCGACCAAACTACTCGGAGGGGTTACCATTGAATCGAGATGGTCTTCCCCTGGTGTTACAGAAGAAGAAGGAGCATCCTCCACGACCTCTATCTCGAAGGCAGGAGGAGTATCCTCCCGGACCTCCATCACGGGAGGTGGAGGAGTAGCTTCTTGAAGTATAGGGACAGGAGAATCCTTCTCCAAGTCCGAAGAATCTGAAGAAACAAGAAGAACATGAGGGGTATGAGGTCCACTCTCAACGGAAATGAAACAAGGTGGTTGGATCAGAGTTCCTTGTCTTGTGTCAAGCTCCTTAAAAAATGAAACAAGGTTTTCGGAGCATGGTTCTTTTCCTGTGTCAAGCTCCTTAAAAAGTGAAACAAGGTTGTCAGAGCATGGTTATTTTCCTATTTCAAGCTCCTTAAAAAATGAAACAAGCTGGTCGGAGCATGGTTCCTTTTCTTGTGTCAAGCTCGTTAAAAAATGAAACAAGGTGTTCGGAGCATGGTTCTTTTCTTGTGTCAAGCTCCTTAAAAAATGAAACTGGGTCTCGTCAGAGCATGGTTCTTTTCTTGTGTCAAGCTCCTTAAAAAATGAAACCAGGTCGTCGGAGCATGGTTCTTTTCCTGTGTCAAGCTCCTTAAAAAATGAAACAAGCTTCTTGTAGCATAGTTCCTTTTCTTGTGTCAAGCTCCTTAAAAAATGAAACAAGCTCGTCGGAGCAGAGTTCCTTGTCTTGTGTCAAGCTCCTTAAAAAATGAAACAAGGGTGTTCGGAGCACAGTTCCTTGCGTTGTGCCAAGCTCCTTAAACCATGAAACAAGGTGTCTCGAGGATAGTTCTTTTAATGTGTCAACCTTATTAAAACAATGAAACACGTTCCTGTTCAATTAGAGTCTTTGATAAGATCTCGTAAAATCCCTGTCGAGTCTTTTTCTTGATCTCGCAATTTGAACCTTCACTCCATCTTCCTTTCATATGGACTGAAGCTTGGGGGGCATGTACCTCGAATTGAGTCACCATGTTGGGGGCTGAAAGGCTGAATGGCTGAATAGCTAGTCTTCAAGTTCCCAAGTTCCCAAGAGCCTAATGCTGCAAGAGCTTTGATCCATTCCCTTAAGGCCGAATCCAAGCAAGGAGATCATTGTCGAGACATCCGAAGAGAGAGGCTTGTCCCATCCCTGACAGGCTTTATCGAGACACGTTCCGCTGACGACCCTCCGAAGGAGAATTCAGCGTCAGAGCTATGGTTGTATTCTTCTTTTGATTGATTAATGATAAGAGACTATTGGTTATGGTTCCACTCTTGTTCTTGATAATGATCATGAGTTATGTCTTCTCTGACTGACATATAGTTGTATGCACTAGATTTTACGCTTGTGTTTGTTTTGTTTCTTGTGTGTGCAGGTGTCCGATCACGAAGATCGTGAGGATTGTGATCTTCTAGAGCTAAGGAACGGGAGCACTACTTTCTCTACGAGCGAAAACGTTGGATTCTAGGTAAGCCTTCATCGCTAGTTGGTTTATATGCAATTAGGAACCTGCACTATAGTATGAACGATTGTTGCTAGACCCAGTCTGGGCTAGTAGGGATCGCCTCTGTCCACAGAGGGGATTTACCTCCACAACAAAAAAATTTGTGGAGGTAAATCCCCTCTGCGGACAGAGGCGATCCCTACTAGCCCAGACTGGGTCTAGAAACAATCGTTCATGCTATTTTGTTGTGGAGGTAAATCCCCTCTGCGGACAGAGGTGATCCCTACTAGCCCAAACCGGGTCTAGCAACAATCGTTCACGCTATAGTGCAGGTTCCTAATTGCAAATAAACCAACTATCGATGTAGGCTTACTTGGAATCCAACGTTGTTGCTTGTAGAAGAGGTAGCGCTCCCGTTACTTAGCTCTGGCAGATCACGATCCCCATGATCTCCGTGATGGACACCTGCACACGCAAGAAACAAAACAAACGCAAGCGTAAAATCCAGTAGATGCAACTATGTTTCAGTCAGAAAGGACATAATTCATCATCATAAACAACAACAAGAGTGGAACCATAACCAATAGTCGCTTATTATTAATCAATCAAAGGAAAATTACAACCAAGTTCTAACGCTAAATTCTCCTTCGGAGGGTCGCCAACAGAACATGTCTTGAAAAGCCTGTCAAGGATGGGACAAACCTCTCTTTTCGGATCTTGACAATAGTCTCCTTACTTAGATTCGGCCTTAAGGGAATTATGGAGGCTCTTGCAGCATAAGGCTCTTGGGAATTTGGGAACTTGAAGACTAGCTATTCAGCCATTCAGCCCTTCATCCCCTTCATCA
The DNA here is from genome assembly GCA_034641835.2 of Pinus albicaulis. NCBI lineage: Eukaryota > Viridiplantae > Streptophyta > Pinopsida > Pinales > Pinaceae > Pinus > Pinus albicaulis. The sequence goes on from CM076583.1 coordinate 413,597,550, forward strand.
ATGGATGAACGTTACATTTATAGAGGATAGGAGGAGGTTGGGATCCCTACAATAGTGGAAGGGAGGCCTTATCCCTTGGGAGGTTCCCCATAAGGTGGAAATAAGAGGCCAAAGGAGGAAGGCCGTGGTTATTCAGGCGAAAGCACTCCTGATGACTCATCCACGAAGTTGTTGTAATCGAAACTTCGCCTCTTTTTTTAAAAAACTTTCCAAAAGCAGATTGGCGCGGGTGCTTAACTGGGATAGAGCGCCAATTAGCGTGGGCTCAGTGTTAATTTTCCTCATTGGCGCGAGTACATAATGGGCTACCAGCGCCAAGGCAAAAACAGGTGTTTTTAGGGGTCTGCTCAGGAAATGATCAACAGAAGAAATGTTGTCTCATGGAAAGGGATGAAATGATGGTATTTGCAAGGCATGACACTTCTTATTGGTCACATAAATGAGCCCTCCAATGTGTGAGACGGGGATTGCAGGGACAGTGACAAATTACTGTGTAACAGATGCCCCCTAAAGCATGAGGCCCAAGAGAGATAGAGGGGTGAAATGCTTTACGAGAACGTGTCCAACTGAAAACTCCAGCGTCGGAAAACCTGCGTAGAGAAATACAACTGATGTCTCAAATACATGATATATACGTGGTATGGGCGCAGCAATCCATAATAGAGTATGTAATAACCCTGATCCGAGGCATGGACGCAGCCATCCAGTGAGGATCGGTAAATAGACTCAGGTATGGTCGCAGCCATCCAATCAGTGAGTCATGTAACTAATCATAACAATCCACAAAATCGTAGCCTGGATTATAATAGGTAGAATCCAGGGTCTTGCGCTCGATCTCGACCCGAACAAAGTACAAGTTCAAGCATGCGAATATGTGAGCTGAAGTCGAACATGCAAGAACATCGGCTGATTACCAGCCAATGATGAAAGTTGTTAACAGACGCGAGAGGTACCACCATTAATGTCAATGATCCTCAAGGTACTACAGGTACAATCTATGGCATGTGAACAATGAGCTGACGTCGAACACCCGCAGAATCACTCGATCGGACGCCAATGATGAAAACCTCACGTCGAATGTGAAGAACCTGCCATTGAGGCATGCAGGCTCCAAGGTACCAGAAGGGAGTCTCTAAATCAGCTTCCTGGATAATGAGCTGAAGTCGATAGGAAGTGACCTCGATCAAAGGTGGGCCATAGTGTTTCCCACATCATCGACGTGAGACAAAGGAACATAATTTTTTTGTGAATCACGATCAGATGAGAATCAGAGGAAGGTTGGTACTTGCAAAGGTCAACTTCTCTTGAACATATAAACGGCACGACAGTGAGTTTGGCAGCATTTGACATCAACGGATTAGAGGTCATGGCAACGAGGCAGAGAGAAGATGAGAGGTCAAAAGGGATTACCCAAACCCACGGAGGCAAGCAGAAAACGAGATGAGATGTTCCCAACCTGACACGAATGCAGACAAGTGCCATGTTCAAGAGCGACATACTGCCGACACAACAATGATGCTAGTTCCATTTTTCCCCACCATTTCTGGCGAGTACCTCTTTATTTTTACACAAGCTTGAAGAGGATAGCATATGCTTTTCATATAAGTCCGTCCTTCAGACGAATCCATCCTAGTACATTTAACAAGCCCTAGGAAGGAGGAACTCGGATACCATCATTACGACTGAATCCAATGTCATCAGGGTTTAACAAGTCTGACAAAGGGAGAACTCAGCGTCTTTTCACGTTTAGAAAATCTGAAAAGACAGCGGAACAGTAAACTCCAAAGGTCCCTTTTTGTAAATAGTTCCTCAGATCCAAAAAGGTAGAAAACTATGTCTGAGAAAACTTCCTAGTCGCAATAGGCTAGGGTATTCCTTTTTCGTAAATAATCTATCCCAGCCCGAAAAAGGGGTAAACATATACTGGGTAGATGTCATTTCGCGTCCACTTTAACGAGATCGAAACGACAAGAAACTCGGCAATATTTTCAGTTTTAAAGAGTCAGAAAAGAGCTGAAAGGTGACTCCTCCTGGAGGAACGAGTGGTATAAAGGGTAGCGACTGGTTCCGGTAATGGTGGAACTGCTCAAAACAAGTAAAGGTTAAGAGGCTAGCTAACAAGACCACTCATCGCAGCGGTTCCTCAGGAACGGGTAAAACAACCAAGTGAAGGCATATAGTCGGCCAAGCAGATAGTGACAATGGAGTGAGAAAACCAAGGTTCATCTGGAAAAATAGGCCGATAAAATGGCAATCAAAAGAGGTAAAATGGGAAAGGTTTCATTTTTACACAAGCTTGAAATCAGGAAACTTTGCTTGAAGTTGGTTTCATTTTTACACAAGCTTGAAACAAAGATAAACTATGCTTGAAAAAGTAAGCATGCCCCCAGCATGATGATTCAATTTGAGGTACATGCCCCCCAAGCTTCAGTCCATATGAAAGGCAGATGGAGTGAAGGTTCAAGTTACGAGATCAAGAGACCGACTCGACTGGGATTTTACGAGATCTTATCAAAGACTCAAATTGAACAGGAAAGTGTTTCATTGTTTTAATGAGGTTGACACATTAAAAGAAGTATCCTCAGGACACCTTGTTTCATGGTTTAAGGAGCTTGGCACAAGACAAGGAACTGTGCTCCAAAAACCCTTGTTTCATTTTTTAAGGAGCTTGACACAAGACAAGGAACTCTGCTCCGAACAACCTTGTTTCATTTTTTAACGAACTTGACATAAGAAAACAAACTGTGCTCCGACAACCTTGTTTCATTTTTTAAGGAGCTTAACACAAGACAAGGAACTCTGCTCCGACGACCTTGTTTCATTTTTTAAGGAGCTTGACACAAGACAACAAACTCTGTGGAGGTAAATCCCCTCTGCGGACAGAGGCGATCCCTACTAGCCCAGACCGGGTCTAGCAACAATCGTTCACGCTATAGTGCAGGTTCCTAATTGCAAATAAACCAACTAGTGATGTAGGCTTACCTGGAATCCAACGCTGTTGCTTGTAGAAGAGGTAACGCCCCCGTTCCTTAGCTCTGGTAGATCACGATCTCCGTGATGGACACCTGCACACACAAGAAACAAAACAAACGCAAGCGTAAAATCTAGTAGATGCAACTATGTGTCAGTCAGAAAGTACATAACTCATCATCTTAATCAACAACAAGAGTGGAACCATAACCAATAGTCGCTTATCATTAATCAATCAAAGAAGAATACAACCATAGCTCTGATGCTGAATTCTCCTTCGGAGGGTCGCCAGCAGAACACGTCTCGAAAAGCCTGTCAAGGATGGGACAAACCTCTCTCTTCGGATCTTGACAATAGTCTCCAAGTTCCCAAGAGCCATCAGAGCCTTATGCTATGGCATCTGTTACACAGTAATTTGTCACCGTCCCTGCAATCCCTGTCCCGCACATTGGAGGGCTCATTTCTGTGACCAATAAGCAGTGTCATGCCTTGGAAATACCATCATTGCATCCCTTTCCATGAGGACAACATTTCTTCTGTTGATCATTTCCTAAGCAGACCCCTAAAAACACATGTTTTTTCCTTGGTGCTGGTAGCCCGTTATGTACTCGTGCCAATGGGGGAAAATTAACACTGAGCCCGCGCCAATTGGCGCTTTGTCCCAGTTAAGCACCCGCGCCAATCTGCTTTTGGAAATTTTTTTAAAAAAGAGGCGAAGTTTCAATTACAACAACTTCGTGGATGAGTCATCAGGAGTGGTTTCGCTTGAATAACCACGGCCTTCCTCCTTTGGCCTCTTATTTCCACCTTATGGGGAACCTCCGAAGGGATAAGGCCTCCCTTCCACTATTGTAGGGATCCCAACCTCCTCCTCTCCTCTATAAATATATCCTTCATCCATTGATGAAGGGGCTGAAAGGCTAAATGGCTGAATAGATAGTCTTCAAGTTCCCAAGAGCCTAATGCTGCAAGAGCTTTGATCCATTCCCTTAAGGCCGAATCCAAGCAAGGAGATCATTGTCGAGACATCCGAAGAGAGAGGCTTGTCTCATCCCTAACAGGCTTTATCGAGACACGTTCCGCTAACAACCCTCCAAAGGAGAATTCAGCGTCAGAGCTATGGTTTTATTCTTCTTTTGATTGATTAATGATAAGTGACTATTGGTTATGGTTCCACTCTTGTTCTTGATAATGATCATGAGTTATGTCTTCTCTAACTGACATATAGTTGTATGCACTGGATTTTACGCTTGCGTTTGTTTTGTTTCTTGCGTGTGCAGGCGTCCGATCACGGAGATCATGAGGATTTTGATCTGCCAGAGCTAAGGAACGGGAGCACTACTTTATCTACGAGCGACAACGTTGGATTCCAGGTAAGCCTACATCGCTAGTTGGTTTATCTGCAATTAGGAACCTGCACTATAGCATGAACGATTTTTTCTAGACCCGGTCTGGGCTAGTAGGGATCACCTCAATCCGTAGAGGGGATTTACCTCCACAACAAATTGGCGACTCCGCTGGGGATCGTTAGCTTGTTATTCATTTTATTAGCTATAGACGAAGCCTGAAGTTGGCCAGATAGCCTTCAAAACGCTTTTGCTCTGCAATTGCGAAGTAGATCAAAGCTACTTTATTCAATCTCCGGTTTAGTTTGTAAACTGAACACTTGGAGTGTTGTCTTGTCTTTTCGGTTGTTTATCGATTCTGCTTGCTTGATCGGCTCTTTTGGTTGGATCTTCTTGTGTTTGGATTTTGGTTCAACCCCAGAGGATCAGATCTGACCTCTGCTTTTCCGATTTTTCACCTTTTCATAGTTGGCTTGATTAGCGCAAGTTTAGCCCTGACAGTCGCGCCAGTTGGCGCAGGTTGCCAGTTCATCACTCACGCCATCCCCTGTCTGGCGCGGATTACGGCCAGACAGTCGCGCCATCTCCTGTAGGTGCTAGGGTTTACCCTTGTTCGGAAGTTTCTTTTGGTCAGTACTTTGCTTCTGGGTTTGTTACAGATTCTGCTTGAAGTGGTAATTCTGGTCTTGGTTGGGAGAAATTCTTTGTTTTTTCATTTTCAGGCGTTGGCGCTTGTTGTCAGTTAGCAACCCGCGCCAATTAGGAATTGGCGCTAGTTATCAGTGAGCAAGTCGCGCCAGTTGGCGCTAGTTTTCAATGTACAAGTCGGGCCAATTTCAGGGTGTGTGAAAATTGAGATTTTTTCCCTAAATCCTTCACCAGTGTGTCTTTCCCTTCTGGTCTTTTCTCTATATGAGCATAGATTACATTGCTCATTGTTTGAAATGTCTTCTCTCCATGATTGATTGATGTAAAAGGGAATGAATGCCTTGTTTTTATCTCTTTCTTTGGAAGTCCTCTTTGTGTTTGATCTCATATGTCTTGTCGCCTTTTGAGGGATTTCGTTACAAAGTGTTTGAAACAACGATTGCATTCTTAGTGTTTGTTTACATCTCTTTTGAATTCATCCTTCATTAAGGAGATTTGCGTTTATTTAGTTTTTGTCTCAAAGTGTTCTTTTTGTTAAAATGCATTAGATCACATTGCATTGAAAAGTATTTTTTGAGATTCTGCATTGAACTTAGATCACATTGTTTAATGATTGAAAACTAGAAATCGCTTTGATTGCATTCTCTTTTATTAAAAGCATGCATTAAGTAGATTCTCATTTCATCGAAAAATGCATTGAGTGCATTCTTATAATTTGAAAAGAAAAAGAAAATTGTGCATAGATTACAATTGCATAGTTTTCGAAAAAGAGGATTTTGCATAGATTACATTGCATTGTTCGCATCGTTGAATGTTTGAAATTACTTTTGGATAGTGAAAGTTATCTAGTTTGGAAAAGATTTCGTTTGCAGTGTTGTTTTATGTCGCATCATTGTTTGAAGCTCTTCCCTTAACTAGATAGCATTCATCGAATTGAAAAGTTTTCTTTTCTCATATAGCTGCATACAGGAGATTGTCATATGACACTCGCTAGGGCCTTGAAACTGAAACGTAATTGAAGATCAACATTAAAATTTACTCAATTTACCTAAGGAATCATTGAAACATTAACGAAACATTTAGAGGTCTAGGGTAGAGACGTGTTCCGGCGTCATTAAACCTAGTAGTTGTCATTCGCCTCTTAGCTTTAGACATTGCTAGTACGGACTTGTGCTCCCCGTACCATCGCGTATATAAAGGGAGACCCCACTAGGTTTCTATCCTTTATCCATAGGAAGCCGAGTCTGCCGCCCTATACCCGTGATACATTGGACACAGCATTCGGGGAGATTTCCTGCACGTACGTTAAGTCCTTGGTTGATTTCTTTTTCATTTTGAAACCAAGGTGTATATTGCAGTTCACGGTTATTTGGTACACCCTTTTCCTAGCATTCCTAAGTAGTAATTTTGATCTTATCTGACTCCTTAAATTTGAAAATATCATCAAGCACTTGTCCTTTCACTCTTGTTTCAAAACTGAAAGTGATAGAGTCACCTTTTGCCTGTTTCTCGACTCTTAAAATATGAAATGGTAGATTTTTGTTTCAATGTTTTAAAAATTAACTGCCCACGAAATATTCCTGGTTAAGTTAGTTTCCTTAGGGTGTTGTTTTGGGTCATTTCAAATGGAAACTTTTCCAGAGTTCATCAACCAAGCAATCCCCTCTGAAGGGAATCCTATTCCTTTTCCTCCTTTTGGAAATGTTGGTGCTCCTTACATGGCAACGTTGTCCCTTCCTAGGTTAACTGTTGGGTTTCCTGTTTGGTTGTTTTCAACCTCTGTGGTCCCGAATGTCTCAGCTACTGGTCAATCAGCTCCTCCACCTGAACAACATCATGTTGATTCCAAGGTGGACCTCTCCCCTTATTCGCCTGTTTCTGCGTCCTCATCTTCTACTTTGCCTAGTGAAAGCCTGGATTCGAGTAACCAGGTGGCTAAGAAGAAGAAGAAGAAGACAAAGAAGAAGAAGTCTGATAAAAGAGAGGCTAAGGATCCAGCTACTGCTTCTGAAAATTCTCCTCTTGATGAACCTCCCAACCCTCCACGGAAAGTCAAATATCCTTGCATGTTGTGCACAGGAGATCATCTTCTTCGAGATTTCCCTGGCATTCCCAAGGTGCTTGAAGTATGGTCCAACGATCGCCTGTCGTTGCCTTTGGCTTCCGGGAGTCAAGTTGGGGGCACGTCTTCGGCTACTACTGGTAAGGCTCCTCAGAAGCAGGGTAAGATTACCCATCCCTGTAAGTTATGTGAAGGGCACCATGCCATTCACCTTTTTCCATATATGGATGAAGCCAAGAGATTTTTGGACAACTCAACTGTTTCTACACCACGCCTCCCAGCTGGTTATAAACAGCTTTCTTTGAGTCTTCCACCTGCTGATACCACGATTGGCCAAGAGTCATCCTTGGTCGATCCTGCTCCCCCGAAAATTCAAATTCAGGAATCCGTTCCCGACCAACCATTGGTCGTGGGATCGGTTGAGCTGGCCCCGTCTTCGGTGCACCAGGTATTTTCCATTGAGAGTGGACCTCACACCCCTCATGTTCTGTTGGTTTCTTCAGATTCTTCGGACTTGGAGAAATATTCTCCTGTCCCTATATCTCAAGAAGTTTCTCCTTCGCCTCCCGTGATGGAGGTCCCTGAGGATATCCCTCCCACCTTCGAGATGGAGGTCGTGGAGGATGCTCCTTCTTCCGTAACACCAAGGGAAGACCATCTCAGTTCGATGGTAGCCCCTCTGAGTAGTTTGGTCACTTCCTTTGATTGGAATCGATTTGTGGGATACCGCCTTCCATCTTATGTGCCTTTCGACATAACGGTACAGGCCTTTGATCTGGTTGTACCCAGCACCATTATAGAAGAAGGCGTCTCTATTTCTATTCTATCCTCAACTACCTGGAAAGCTTTCGGTTCGCCGCCGCTTGCGCCTGTTACGCAGAATATGTTGGCATTTAACAGAAGAACGAGTCAACCGTTAGGGATCCTTCTAAGGTTACCTGTTACTTTGGGAGGTAAAACCATCCATATGGACGTGATGGTTGTTCCAGGCCCCTTGGATTTCAATCTGCTTTTGGGGCGCGATTTACACCTATGCCATGGGAGCACTTGTCTCCTCCCTTTTTCGTGTGGTTTGTTTTCCACATGAAGGACGGATCGTGACCATTGATCAGCTTTCGTTCTTTGGTCCTGATGTGGCAGTTGGCCCACCATCATCCCTTCCTAGTTTTTATCCACCCGTTGTATCTGCCCCACCGCAGGTCAACTATGTGGCTACCTACCCCGTGCCTGTACCCAGTGATTGTGCCATTGTGCATCAGGTGCTGGGGGCATTAGGTTCTGACTTCCAGGATGTTTTCCTTCCATCGAGAGTGGAACTCTTGGGAGAGATGACTTCTTGTTCATTGTGATGAGGTCGTTAGAGCATGGTTCCCTTCCCATGTCAAGCTCTTTAAAAAATGAAACCAGGTTGCAGAGCAGAGTTCCTTGTCTTGTGTTAAACTCCTTAAAAAATGAAACAAGGTTGTCAGAGCATAGTTTGTTTTCTTGTGTCAAGCTCGTTAAAAAATGAAACAAGGTTGTTCGGAGCAGAGTTCCTTGTCTTGTGTCAAGCTCCTTAAAAAATGAAACAAGGGTGTTTGGAGCACAGTTCCTTGTCTTGTGCCAAGTTCCTTAAACCATGAAACAAGGTGTCCTAAGGATAGTTCTTTTAATGTGTCAACCTCATTAAAACAATGAAACACTTTCCTGTTCAATTCGAGTCTTTGATAAGATCTCGTAAAATCCCAGTCGAGTCGGTCTCTTGATCTCGTAACTTGAACCTTCACTCCATCTGCCTTTCATATGGACTGAAGCTTGGGGGGCATGTACGTCGAATTGAGTCACCATGCTGGGGGCATGCTTACTTTTTCAAGCATAGTTTATCTTTGTTTCAAGCTTGTGTAAAAATGAAACCAACTTCAAGAAAAGTTTCCTGATTTCAGGCTTGTGTAAAAATGAAACCTTTTCCATTTTACCTCTTTTGATTGCCATTTTATCGGCCTATTTTTCCAGATGAACCTTGGTTTTCTCACTCCATTGTCACTATCTGCTTGGCCGACTATATGCCTTCGCTTGGTTGTTTTACCTGTTCCTGAGGAACCGCTGCGATGAGTGGTCTTGTTAGCCAGCCTCTTAACCTTTACTTGTTTTGAGCAGTTCCACCATTACCGGAACCAGTCGCTACCCTTTATACCACTCGTTCCTCCAGGAGGAGTCACCTTTCAGCTCTTTTCTGACTCTTTAAAACTGAAAATATTGTCGAGTTTCTTGTCATTTAGATCTCGTTAAAGTGGACGCGAAACGACATCTACCCAGTATACGTTTACCCCTTTTTTGGGCTAGGATAGATTATTTACGAAAAAGGAATACCCTAGCCTATTGCGACTAGGAGGTTTTCTCAGACATAGTTTTCTACCTTTTAGGATCTGAGGAACTATTTACGAAAAGGGACCTTTGGATTTTACTTTTCCGCTGTATTTTCAGACTCTCTAAACGTGAAAATACACCGAGTTCTCCCTTTTTCAGACTCATTAAACCCTGATGACATTAGATTCAGTCGTAATGACGGTATTCGAGTTCCTCCGTCCTAGGGCTCGTTAAATGTACTAGGATGGACTTATATCACAAGCATATGCTATCCCCTTCAAGCTTGTTATCAAAAATAATTGGGGTACTCGCCAGAAATGGTGGGGAAAAAAAATGGAACTAGCATCATTGTCGTGTCGGCAGTATGTCTCTCTTGAACATGGCACTTGTCTGCATTCATGTTGGGTTGGGGACATCTCATCTCGTTTTCTGCTTGCCTCCGTGGGTTTGGGTAATCCCTTTTGACCTCTCATCTGCTCTCTGCTTCGTCGCCAAGACCTCTGATCCGTTGATGTCAAATGCTGCCAAACTCACTGTCATGTCGTTTATATGTTCAAGAGAAGTTGACATCTGCAAGTACCAACCTTCCTCTGATTCGCATCTGATCGTGATTCACAAAAACATTATGTTCCTCTGTCTCGCGTCGATGATGTGGGAAACACTATGGCCCACCTTCGATCGTGGTCACTTCCTGTCGACTTCAGCTCATTATCCAGGAAGATGATTTAGAGACTCCCTTCTGGTACCTTGGAGCCTGCATGCCTCAATGGCAGGTTCTTCACATTCGACGTGAGGTTTTCATCATTGGCCTCCGATCGAGTGATTCTGCGGGTGTTCGACGTCAGCTCATTGTTCACATGCCGTAGATTGTACCTATAGTACCTTGAGGACCATTGACATTAATGGTGGTACCTCTCGCGTCTGTTAACAGCTTTCATCATTGGCTGGTAATCAGGCGATGTTCTTGCATGTTCGACTTCAACTCACATATTCACATGATTGAACTTGTACTTTGTTCGGGTCGAGATGGAGCGCAAGACCCTGGATTCTGCCTGTTATAATCCAGGCTGCGATTTTGTGGATTATTATGATTAGTTACATGACTCACTGATTGGATGGATGCGACCATACCTGAGTCTATTTACCGATCCTCACTGGATGGCTGCGTCCATGCCTCGGATCTTGGTTATTACATACTCTGTTATGGATGGCTGTGCCCATTCCACGTATATATCATGTATTTGAGACATCAGTTGTATTTCTCTATGTGGGTTTTCCGACGCTGGAGTTTTCAGTTGGACACGTTCTCGTAAAGCATTTCATCCCTATCTCTCTCTCGGGCCTCATCCTTTAGGGGGCATCTGTTACACAGTAATTTGTCACCGTCCCTGCAATCCCCGTCCCGCACATTGGAGGGCTCATTTCTGTGACCAATAAGCAGTGTCATGCCTTGGAAATACCATCATTGCATCCCTTTCCATGAGGACAACATTTCTTCTGTTGATCATTTCCTGAGCAGACCCCTAAAAACACCTATTTTTTCCTTGGTGCTGGTAGCTCAAGCATGTACTTTGCGCCAATGGGGAAAATTAACACCGAGCTCCACATTGTCTGTAGTTTTTGAAAGTTTTTGAAAAGAGGCGGCTTTGAAGGAAGGTCACCAAGGGATGAGTCATCAAGAGTGGTTTCGCCTGAATAACCACGGCCTTCCTCCTTTGGCCTCCAGTGGGAATCCTCCCAAGGATACCCTCCTGCATCAGAGGGATCCCAACCTCCTTCCTCTCCTCTTATAAATATATCCTTTCATCCCTTGATGAAGTACCAAAAGGTCAATGGCTAAATAGTTAGTCTCCAAGTTCCAAGTTCCCAAGAGCCTAATGCAAGTTCCCAAGAGCCTAATGCTGCAAGAGCTTTGATCCATTCCCTTAAGGCCGAATCCAAGCAAGGAGATCATTGTCGAGACATCCGAAGAGAGAGGCTTGTCCCATCCCTGATAGGCTTTATCGAGACACGTTCCGCTGACGACCCTCTGAAGGAGAATTCAGCATCAGAGCTATGGTTGTATTCTTCTTTTGATTGATTAATGATAAGCGACTATTGGTTATGGTTCCACTCTTGTTATTGATAATGATCATGAGTTATGTCTTCTCTGACTAACATATAGTTGTATGCACTGGATTTTACGCTTGCGTTTGTTTTGTTTCTTGCGTGTGCAAGTGTCCGATGACGGAGATCGTGAGAATTGTGATCTGCCAGAGCTAAGGAACGGGAACGCTACTTTCTCTATGAGTGACAACGTTGGATTCCAGATAAGCCTACATCGCTAGTTGGTTTATCTGCAATTAGGAACCTGCACTATAGCGTGAACGAGTGTTGCTAGAACCGGTCTGGGCTAGTAGGGATCGCCTCTGTCCGCAGAGGGGATTTACCTCCACAACAAATTGGCGACTCAACTGGGGACAGAGGCGATCCCTACTAGCCCAGACAAGGTCTAGCAACAATCGTTCACGCTATAGTGCAGGTTCCTAATTGCAAATAAACCAACTAGCGATGTAGGCTTACCTGGAATCCAATGTTTTTGCTTGTAGAAGAGGTAGCGCTCCTGTTCCTTAGCTCTGGCAGATCACGATCCCCATGATCTCCGTGATGGACACCTGCACACGCAAGAAAAAAAAAAAATGCAAGCGTAAAATCCAGTAGATGCAACTATGTGTCATTCAGAAAGGACATAACTCATCATCATAAACAACAACAAGAGTGGAACCATAACCAATAGTCGCTTATTATTAATCAATCAAAGGAAAATTACAACCAAGTTCTGACGCTAAATTCTCCTTCGGAGGGTCGCCAGCAGAACATGTCTCGAAAAGCCTGTCAAGGATGGGACAAACCTCTCTCTTCGGATCTTGACAATAGTCTCCTTGCTTAGATTCGGCCTTAAGGGAATTATGGAGGCTCTTGCAGCATAAGGCTCTTGGGAATTTGGGAACTTGAAGACTAGCTATTCAGCCATTCAGCCCTTCAGCCCCTTCATCAATGGATGAAGGCTATATTTATAGAGGAGAGGAGGAGGTTGGGATCCCTAGAATAGTGGAAGGGAGGCCTTATCCCTTGGGAGGTTCCCCATAAGGTGGAAACAAGAGGCCAAAGGAGGAAGGCCGTGGTTATTCAAGCGAAACCACTCCTGATGACTCATCCACGAAGTTGTTGTAATCGAAACTTCGCCTCTTTTTTTAAAAAACTTTCCAAAAGCAAATTGGCACGGGTGCTTAACTGGGACAAAGCGCCAATTGGCGCAGGCTCAGTGTTAATTTTCCTCATTGGCGCGAGTACATAACGGGCTACCAGCGCCAAGGCAAAAACAAGTGTTTTTAGGGGTCTACTCAAGAAATTATCAACAGAAGGAATGTTGTCCTCATGGAAAGGGATGCAATGATGGTATTTTCAAGGCATGACACTACTTATTCGTCACAGAAACGACCCTCCAATGGGCGAGATGGGGATTGCAGGGACGGTGACAAATTACTGTGTAACATGGATGATGAAGGAAGGATCATTTTGGAGCCCGAAAGTATCCCGAGAAAAGAAGCTACACTCTTGTGTTATTATGGAATATTTAATCAAATGGAAGGATTTTCCCATAGAAGAAGCCTCTTGGGAATCTAAATCATTTCGTCAGAAACACTCGTCGTTATGTATGCTTTGAGGACAAAGCATCCTTAAGACAGGGGCAATGTTATGTATAATTTATTAATTATTAGTTAAATATAGTTGTCTTAGGTTTATTAATGTGGAAGGGCATGATCAACGATCATGCCTCTTCGCCAAGGGACACCGTAAGGCTGTATTTAAAGCCTTGGTGATCCCCACTTGTAATCATCTCATATTTTATCAATAATAATATATACTTATTCAAGTTTACCAGAGTTTTTACACTCCAATAAATATGATAAGTTTTACATTAAATTATGTATTTTTAAAGATTTCCTTTAAGTGTTTAAGGGATTTTTTTTATAGAATAATATAAAATGTTTAATTGAAATTTAAAATGGGCTTAATTTTGATTTTTTTAATCAATTTACAGCAAGATCATAACTTAACAATTTTTTTATATAACAGAATATATCTAAATTTTTGGTCAAGTTCATATAGAAATTCTGGCTTTGGGAATTCTTAAGATAACTCCCACACAAAATTGCATTAAATAATTATGATAAAGTCTCACCTTAAATTGTGTTCAACCTGAGACATTATTGGGTATTTTTTTGTTTAGGAATGGTCATCCTTGACATAAAGACTTCTTAACTACGGTTAACTTACATGGTCGCTCATTATTATGGGACATGCACGAGTTGTGCAAAGGCAACTGTAATTGCTTCTGGAAAGATGAAAAAGAAAGAAAGAAAATTTTAACATCCACAAGGCTAAAGATATCCTATGGGACCTCTTTTAGAGTGAAAAACTTGAAAAAAAGTAGGCACCTCAAGAGATTTAATCCTCTTCAAAATGGATATGTATTGGTTCTATAGATGCATATAGCATGTGTAACTTTTCATTTTTAAAACTGATTTTTTGAATGCATAAATGGGTATAATGCTTTGAAAGTTTACTTGGACACTAGGATTGTGTAAACTATAATTCCAACAAATCTTTGCTAGACAAAATTTAAATTTAAATTTAGAACTAGAATAAATGGCTCTAGGAAAATGGCTCCAAATTAATTTAAAAATCTTAAAATGAGATAGCTAAAATTCTAAAACAAACCCCCTTGTTTATGTTGATTGCAAAATATCCCAGAATCTGAAGGTCACTCCAGTGAAAAATTCTCTTTATTTATCTCATTATCAACACATGGTGACTTTGATCATTTCCTCTGTGCAATTACATTTTTTGTGCCCCAGATTCCACGAGGACCTATGGTAATGTTTATTTTCATTACCTTGCATGTTATAGCTTGGATATAATACGTATATAATATTTTGACATAGTGGTATGATTGGAAAAAAAATATTTAGCGAGGTGGTTCGAGCAACATCTGTCAAAGAGGCATCGGCACAAGTGTGAGACTATTGCAAGCCTGAACACAGTCCCTCCCCTCCATCCTCCACCGTTTAGGTTTGTATCTTTACTTTGTTGCAACTTTTTTGCAGTAACATCATAGGCATGTTCAATTCTTTCGGTGTATCTTTGCACCTTTAGGGGCAATTACTAGTAAATACTTATGATTAATAGTTAAGAGCATGTGTTTTTTCCTTAGAGTATGTATGTTTTTTTCGATTTTAGTAGTCAAATCATTATTCTGAAGTAGGTCCCCTATCTCACGAAAAAAAATGTATCATATACCAATTTAGTGTTTAACTTGAATGTAACCTTTAAAATTGAATTATTACTAGATAAATGTCTTTCTGAAATAATCACATCATTAGGATTTGGTCGACGTTTCGAAACAACTAATGTGGTTCATCCTTAGGACAAGGTGAAAAGCCAATCAATCTTATTGAATAAATAGTGTCGATGCATCATTGCCTGGTATTAGCTTAAGAGAACTAGTCGTTAATGAACTAGTTAATCAAAATTATTAAGTGATTAATAAATATTGACCTAATCTTATCAATGTGATTAATCTGAAAGCATTTCTATCTACATTATGGTTCACAAAAGTCTTAGATCTAAGATATTATAATAATAAAATAAAATAAAAAAAATATTATGTAATATTTAATTTAAAAAATAAAAAATAAATTGATTAATAAAATTTTAATTTAATTTAATAGATATTATAATAAAAATATATTATGTAATATTTAATTGATTAATAAATATTAAAATAATAGATAAAAAAAAATATTTAAAATCATTAAAATTATAAATCAATTTTTTTTTGGTAAATTAGGCTAAACTATATTGATTCGAAATAACACATTGCATATGTTGCAGGTTGAGTTGGTAAGCTACGCTTATCCAATCCCATCCTTCATTTCTTTCAAAGTAGCGCAGGTATGGGGCTACCTCGTTGGAAGAAACCAGTCATGTAATAACATCAAACAGGAAATTACAAAATGTGTTGTGGCACTTGTGAAAGTAAAAGTTCTGTGGTTAGAGCTGAAATAACATAAAACTAAAAAGAGCTAAGTGATCGCGCAGTTATGTTGTTTATGCGTCATCCTCGATGTCTGGGTCCTCCTCCTCGATACGGCAGCCGTACTCATGCGCTATGGGCTCCTCCTCAGTAGTAGGCCGGCGCGGAGGCCTAGAAGCAGGTGCGCAAAGAATGGGAGCGATCGGGTACTCAGCATCCGGTACGCACGTCCAAGTGCCCTCTGATTCCATGATCCATATGCCAGTGTCTTCCCCCACTGCCTCCTGAACCAAAAGAGGCTCAGCTTTACGGGGCATGGGTTGCTCTTGGTGCACTATGGTGGATTTCCTGGGCCCGCTTCTTGCTCTCTGCATTTCCTGAAGAAGGGCCTCCTCCTCCTGGTCATGCGCAGGGCTCTAGGGTCATCCCTGGCATGACTGCCAGAAGAGGAGCCCTCAAAGGAATCCAAACGGTTATCGGGCCCTCACTGGTAGCGTCCTAGGAACGCGCCTCTTTGGCTGCCTCTGATTGTCCTTTGGCACAGTCGTGGAGCCATGGGATAGTGAAGCAAAATGGGAATGGGGGGATGAGAGGTATAGAGAAGATTCTTAGAGCAGATACAAAGAGTTATTGGGCAAGGTGGTGCGCAGCTGGGGATTGTGCAACTGGGGGAGCTTAATGATGAGAGTGCGCAGTTGGGAAAAACTAGCAAGGAAAGGGGAGCCAAAGGAAGGTGCGCAGACAAGGAGGTGAGCGACCGGGAGGGTCCCTAGCATCTTGGCACTGGGGGGGAGGCTATGCAGCAGGTGGAGTGCGTAGATGGGCTGAAACTGAAGTAGAAAGGCTAAGAAGGCACTATGAGCTAGAAGGAGAAAAATGTGAATAACACTTTGCGAAGGGGCTTACCCTTTTGTAGACTTGTGGCACAAGCGCAGATGTTGTGCATTATTGTGACACGCTCGTAGGTGTATGCTGCAGCAGTTCTCATGTGGTAGCATGTGCTTCGCATTATGGAAGTGAGTAATAACCATCCGGGAGCTCATTCAAATAATTGCAGCAGAGAGGTTCCATCCAGGGTGGTTGTTGTCTTGCGTGTTGTTGTAATCACTTGCCTCTGTCACCTCATGCAAATTACTGCAGGAAGGTGGTTCCACTTCAGGTGAAGGCATGCGTTGCAAATATTCATTAGCTCAAGCGTAGGAGGGAACGTCTTCCTACATGCGCGTCATGTCACCCGCATCCAGAGGATAAATAAAAATTAATCACTATATTCTATCATAAATTTGGAACTAATTGCAATAACGAACATTAAATAAATATTAAATAATAAAAAATAAAAAATAAAAAATTAAACTTATTCTTAATTTAATAATTTGAAACTTCAAATTCTCGATATATGAAAAAACAAATATTTTTATAATTCTAGCTTAGATGTGTAAAGTGCAGCAATTGGCTATCATATTCTTAAAATCAATTAAAATGTATCCTTGGAAACACCTTATCAACATTAATTCAAGAGAGGTGAATTTTTATTCACGTAATTGAACGAGTATAGTTGGAAATCAATTCGATACTGAAAAAATTTATATATCTAAAATTTAATAAAGAAAAATTTGAGAATGTGCATCTTAATATGATTAAGATATTATTTATTTTATATTTTTTAAATTCAAAATTAAACTAAATAATGCTTATATTAAAATTTTCAAAAACAATTATTAAATCTTTCTCTTATACTTATTTCTAACATTCATCTTGCATGTCTATATAAGATTATCCAAAAATAATAAAGGATAAAATGCATCAAATTTATTAGTATTGTAAAGTGAGAAAAAATGTATGTAAAATCTAATAACATAAATAACAAAACCTGGAATATTAAGTTCATCGTACAAAATGAGACATTAGATGTTAGAAGTAGGTTTAAAGTGATCTCTACATACCAAAAAATTTATGCTTCAATCACTATTCTTATGACATTGAAATGTATTTAACAACCAGCCTAGATCCATCTTAACTCCGGATCTATCAAGCGCTGAGAGGGATCAAATATCTGGAGGTGCAAACCTATTTTTAGAGTGAAAAACTTGAGGAAAGGTTTTCACCTCGAGAGATTTGATCCCTCTCGGCGCTTGATAGATCTGGAATTAAGATGGATATAGGTTGGTTTCAGTCCTGTGCGACGAAGGAAAATCTATCAATAATATGAGGAACATGTGCTTAATTTTATCAATAATATGTAAATACATCTAATATTAATATAACCATTTTAAATATGCTAAATATGTTTGAGATTTAATGAGTCATTTTAATTTTAAATTTTCTTAGTTACCTCAGTTTGTTGAGATGGTAAATATTGTAATATTACTTTAATGACTAAATCAAAAATTTGAATGCAAAGTGACAATGTAATAATATTGAATGATAGAAACGGTGAATAATAAGAATGTAGTCAATTACTAGTAGTCTTCATTGTGATCGATCTCAAACTATTTTCTTCTATTATTCTTATTTTCACCCTTGTTAGTTTTGTCATATTTTCATATTCATTATATGAAAAGGACATTTGGAATCATAAACCATTTCAATATTTAGCTCTAGTTGTTGTAGTAAACATCATATCTTGTCTCTCTTTCTCTCCAATATTAATAGGTTTAATTAATATAACACAAAAATCAATGTACATTGTCAATAATTTTTTGTGCTTACACTAAAATCATTGCACACTACTAATCTAATGACTTTAAAATTAATTTACCATCATACATCCAATTACATCAAATCAGAAATCAACATATACACTAAAATCAATTCATCTAATGCAAGAAATCAAATAATAATAGAAAAAAACATCTACACTGAAATCAATGCATCTAATACAAGTAATCAAATATGATTAGACATCAACATCTACACTCAAATAAATGTGTCTAGTGCAAGTAGGAAAATAGGATTAAATACCAGCATCTACACTGAAATCAATGCATCTAGTCCAAGCAATAAAATAGGATTAGAAATCATCATCTACACTGAAATAAAGACATTTAGTGCAAGCAGTCAAATAGGATTATAAATCATCTACATTTAAATCAATGCATCTAGTGAAAGCAATCAAATATAATTAGAAATCAACATCTACATTGAAATTAATGCATCTAGTGCAAGTAATCAAATAATATTAGAAATCACCATCTACACTGAAATCAATGCATTTAGTGAAAGCAATAAAATAGGATTAGAAATCACCATCTACACTAAAATCAATGCATTCAGTGCAAGCAATCAAATAGGATTAGAAATCATCTACATTGAAATCAATTCATCTAGTGCAAGAAATCAAATATAATCATAAATCAACATCTACATTGAAATTAATGCATCTAGTGAAAGAAATCAAATAGGATTAGAAATCACCATCTACACTAAAATCAATGCATTTAGTGCAAGCAATAAAATAGGATTAGAAATCATCTACATTGAAATCAATGCATCTGGTGCAAGTAATCAAATATCATTAGAAATCAACACCTACACCAAAACCAATGCATCTAGTGCAAGTAATCAAATAGCATTAGAAATCACCATCTACATTGAAATCAATGCATCTACTGCAAGAAATAGTCTTCCCTCTCTCCCCCAATCTATATCTATATATCCCTCCATCTCTCCTTCTTTGCCTTTTTATCTCACCTCGCCAAACACACTCTCTCTCTCACTCCATATCTATCAATTTCTTTTTCCCCCCCTCCGTCTCTCCATCTATCTCTTTTTCTCTTCACCTTACATCTATATCTCTATCTCCCTCTATCTCTCTCTATCAACCCCAAAACATACACTCTCTTTCTCAAATATATCTATCTATCACTCTCTCTCTCTCTCTCTCTCTCTCTCTCTCCCACTTCCCTCCCTCTCCCTCTCTTCTATCTCTCTTCCCTCCTTCTATCCGTTCTCCCTCTCTCTCCATCTTCCTTATCACTCCCTCTCTCTCTCTCTCCACCTTTCAACCTCTATGTCTTTATTCTTACCTCCCTCTCTCTCCCTCTCCATCTCCATATCTCTTTCCCTACCTCTCTTCACTCTCTCTCTTCATTTCTCTCCCACCTCTCTCTCTCTATATATATATTCACCTTCCAAATTTGTTACCATATGCCTCTCTCTCTCCTTCTCTCCATATCTCCTTGTTTTCCTCTTTATCTCACCCAAAAACATACACACTCCCTCTCCATCTCTCCCTTGTCACTCCCCCTCTCTCTCCTCTACTCACTCTCTATGTCTTCCTTCTTACCTCCCTATCTCCCCATCAAGCTCTATCTCTCTATCCCTTCCTCTCTCCCCCTCCAACTCCATCTTTATATCCCTCCCTCTCTCCTCTCTTTCAAGTCCTCTCTCTTTTCCTTCCTCTCTCTCCATTTCTCTCCTACCTCTCTCTCTCCCCTACAATCCTCTCTCTTCCCCCATCGCTCTCTTCCTCTCTCTCTACCTTTCTCTCTCGCCTCCTTCTATTCAACCCTCCTCCACCCCCCCCCCCCCCCCCAACTCTCTCTCTCTCTCTCTCTCTCTCTCTCTCTCTCTCTCTCTCTCCAATTCTCTCTCTTCCCTCATCACTCTATCTCACTCTCCAACTATGTTACTATATCCCTCCCTTTCTCCTTCTCTCTCCTTCTCTCCCCCCTTATCTCCATCACTCCTTCTATGTCCCTTTATCTCACCCCTAAGCATACACACTCTCTCTCTATCTCTCCCTTGTCACTCCCTCTCCATGTATTTCTTCTTCCTTTCCTCTCTCTACCTCCAAATCCATCTCTCTCCTCCCCATCTCATCCTTCCTCTCTCTCCCTTCCTCTCCTACCTCCCTCTCCCTTCCCTCTTCTCTCTCTCTCTCTCTCCCTTCCCCTCCTACCTCCCTCTCCCTTCCTTCTTCTCTCTCTCTCTCTCTCTCTCTCTCTCTCTCTCTCTACCCTCCAATCCTCTCTCCTTCTCCCTCCCTGTCTCATTATCTCTCTTCCACCTCCATCTTTAAGTCTCCCTCTCCCTCTCTTACCCTTCTCTAACTCTCTCACTCTTCTCCCTCTCTCTCTTTCATTCCTCTTCTCATGTCTCCTTCAATTTATCTCCATCTCTCCCTTGTCACTCTCCCTATTTCTCCACCTCTATCATATATCATGATATATTAATATATATTATAATATAACAAATTTAATATTGTAATAATCTAAATTTGTTAAATTTAATAATATTAATATTTTAATATTAATTTTAGGGTCAGTAATGCTTTTTTTGCATGGTATTAATAATAATTTGGTCCATGGTATTTGGCCCATAGACTTCATATATAATTAGATGTTGATTTCTAATCCTATTTGATATATTTTTATTTATTTACCTTACCTCTTTATACCTCTTTTATAAATATGGTATTTGGCCCATGTTATTTGTCCGATGGTATTATTAATAATTTGTCCCTTAGTATTTGTCCCATGGTATTTTTCCCATGGTATTAATAATAATGTGTCCCATAGGCTTCAACTAAATAAAACATATTTTTGAGTTTTTGTAAATATAAAGTGGTTTATTGAGTAAATATAAAAAGCTTCAAGGTCATACTAGACTGTAGAATGGGCCTCCCGGCCCAATAAGTGAGTGTGAAAATTATCCTTTATGCAAAGAACAAAAAATGAACATCTAAGTAAATTCCATACCACTAATCATCTCTTTTTCAATAGACATAATAGCTATGATAATTGCTATCATCCAAATATATTAGAAAAATTTTAAAAATGAATTTTAAAATTTTAAAATTTTAAAATATTAAACTTATCTTAGTCTACAATACTTTTTAATATAGAATTTATATCATCCTTTTAATACAGAAACTATTTCTTTTCATTCCTATTTTTTTTAAATAAAAAAATCTCAAAAAATTTAATATAAAATTTCTAAAAAAACTACTGCTATTCATTATTTTTAATATAAAACTCAACAGCAACCAAAGAAATCTAAATTGTATTAAGATTGGCATATTTTTCCACGAATTGAATCGCAAGAGGGAATTTTCAAATGGACTATAACATTAGGGTTAAGCTCAAAGTGCATTGACTCTACATTATTTTGATTTTTGTAATTTTAATTAACGTTTTTGGAAAATGCTCAATATTTCTATTTTCACTAAATGCAAATATAATTTTCTAATTTTCTGTAAATCTGATTTCTAATTTTAGATTGACTCATCGAGCTCTTATGAAACATAATTTCCCTAATGGAATGGATTTTATTTTTGGTATTTGCAGTGTCTAAAAATTCATTATATATATATAGTGGTTATTCCATTGGTGAGTACTCTGACATTGACACTAACAATGTTATGTTATTGCTTTTCCCAATGATGCTAGAATTGACGTGGTTGTTGGTCATTTACGAAGTGAGGGCGGGATGAAAAAATCTCCAATTAATATATTTCTTGTGTGGAGAAAGCTTTCACTATGCAGAGGAAGCTTCCAGCTCAGCACACTGAAAATTCATTTTCTTAGTCTTGTGTCATCACTTGATATCATCTAAAATCAAAAGATAAATGGCATTGTATGTGTAGATTTGGATTGTCGTCAAATTAATTTTAATTACGCCAATAAGCCTTTCTTTTGAATCAGTCTAGCTAACCTTTTTGTTTACCGTTATTTTCTCCAAGTGACACACGACACGTGCACACATTTTTATGATACCCTCCTCCTTTGTGCTTGACATTTGTGCACCATATTTACGCGTATCATATTTATTCCAAAGTTCCAGGGAATATTTATAGACAGACTCATTGATTTTCTTAGACCTCCGAACTGAGTAGGTCGTGGCTCTGTGGTTGTCACCAGCATTGCTTTTGGGAACTTGGAATTGATCAAAATGGGTTTCCTGGCCGTCAGTAAATGTGAACTGTACAGGAAGGAGACCTTTGCCGCACACCGACAGTTGTCGACTGTCGCCCCGGTTTAATTGCAATCAACAGAAACAAGTCTGAGGAGGTTGTGTTGGTTGGTTTCTTTAACTATTTATTTAATCCGGAGCAAAGGGTTGCCGATCGTGAAAGAGGTTGAGGGTGGTGATCCATTTATTTTTTCAGGGGCGCTCGATGTGTTTCTCTTTAACATAAATTGACTCCTAATTACGCGTGAGCGATTGCACAGTTCAATGCACACGATTGTTGGTAAAACTCAAGGGAGGCTGACAGAATGTAGATTGGCTGTGCAAGTGAACAAGCTGCTTCTTTGTTGAGAATGTTTTGTTCTTGCAAGGTTGTGTGTTTTTTGTTGATCTCATCAATAGATCCTGTATGTGAATCCTGAATGTTATCCTTTCATGGTTTCTTTGGGTTTTCACTTGATGAGATTATAGTTTTGTTCCTCTTTGCACAATCATTGGACTTTTTGTAGATGTTTGTGGTTGGCCTATCCAATCTTGGGGAGTGGGATTCCACTGTCTGCGATTTTATTTGTGGGCTCATTGAATGTGGAATATTTTCCGGGAACTTCTAAACGCATTCTACCTGGCTCATATGATTGATGTTTATTTCGGAGGGGTGTTGTATTCATGAACAATGTTTCGTCGCTAGAATCTTCATCTAATTTGGGTGCATTTGAATCTGATTGTCCGAGCTGGTGGTATATTATAAGGTGTAAATGGGTGTATTCCTTCATTATATCGCAACCTTGCAAGAGCTTTGGGATCCGTCTATGTAAGAGATGGTGGGATTTCCCTGGATGTCTTTGTTGTTGTTGCTGCCATTTCTGAAAGCTATCTGGTTTTTTCAATGCTCATCCTCTCTTTCCGGTTGGTCGTAGTTTTTTCCGGCTAATTTGCATGCCTTATCAGTGTTAGTCATCGGTTACAAGTGGTCTCGTTCATCCGTGGTATGGGAATAACGTGGTTAATCTACTAAAGATAATGCTGACAGTGGCGGCGGGTGGCAGTATAAATTTACTGCCCGTTCCAGAAGGTGTACACATTTATTAGCGTTTTCGATCATTGTGGCTCTCTTTATGATCCTATGAGGGTTACCGTTGTCTTTCACTCCATCAGAATTAATCTATAATTATAAATTGGGTCTACCTACTCAGATATAAGGTTGTTTTCGAGATTGTACTCATTTATTAGCGTTTTCGATCATTGTGGCTCTCTTTGTGATCCTATGAGGGTTACCGATGTCTTTCACTCCATCGGCATTAATCTATAATCATAAATCGGGTCTACCTACTCAGATATAAGGTTGTTTTCAGGATTTTGACGACCTTTATCTTAGATTTTCTGTACTTTCTTGGGATTGTGGTTTTCAGTTGTCAGGGCATAGAATTGAATTATCGTATTCTTGGGTTGTCCCTTGGTAGGAATTGTTATCCTTATTTGGTCATCCCAAAAACTGCATATATGGTATTTTATGGGTCCTGTCTATAAGTGAGTTTCCTTTCACAGATGATGTGATGTAATATCGATCAACTTCGCTATAGTATGTATATAGTTGTGGCCACATAAGCAATGCAATTACTATTATCTTTATGATATTGCCAGGTGTACAGTGACGGATCTCTGGGCCTTTGAACAGGTTGTTGTATTTACTCCATCTATAAAATCTCTTAACCATGGTGGATACCGGAATTAAGACGTTTCCACGGAATTCAATCCCTAGTGATTCTGGTCATATCGATGGGCCGAATGTAGATGAGTTGATAATTTTGCAGGCTATCACAAACTCCTCTAATGCAGAAGCAAAGGTGCAAGGTGGCCATTGTTGGAAAAAGAAATTAGGCAGACGTAAGAAGCTGACTGTTGTGTACAAGCATAATATGGAAATTAAGGAAGTGATTTTAGAATTTGAGGATCTCATTGGGCAGGTGGCGAGTTTACAGAAGCGCGTTGTTATTGGCAGATGGGTGTTCCTGGAGAACACTGAATTTGACACTTCCTCTTGGATCAGTAAAAATTGGAAGCCCATTATTGGATATATTCCTAAGTTTAGTAATCTCATAAATGGATGGTTATGTGTTCATTTTATGGAAGAAAATGATTTATTCAATATCATTAGCGGGACTTGGGTCCATGGGAGGAGCTTCATGCAGCTCGTTCCATGGCTTCTTGGTTTTAATCCGATTATGGAGGCTCCCCGCAGTAAGGTTGTTTGGGTGAAGTTGCTGGGACTCCCTCTAGAATTCTAGATGCTCAAGGCTTTGGGGGCTATTCGAAATTAAATCGGTTGTACTAAGTATATTGATCCCAGTATTTTGGGTGCAGGCGATAAAAGAATCGCATGGATTCTGGTTGAAGTTGACTATTCGGGGGGGCTGCCTGGGGACGTAGATTTGGTATGGGGAAACAGGCATCATAGGCAGTGTGTGGACTTTTGGGGCATTCCCTTTCGGTGCCTCATTTTTCATCGAACCGGACACCTGAGGGAGCATTGTCCATTCCGAATGAGATTGGATCGACAGGGTGGTGCTAAGGCTGGCATTATTGTGGGTCATTTTAATCATGTGTTCGTCGTTTCTGCTGAAGGACCTCATTCAGGTAATTCTGGTTCCCCTTCCTCTAATGATGAAGCCTATATTACTGCTGATGGTCATATCGATAGGGATATTAATGTGACTGAGGATGTGATTTTGGGGCCTCATCTCAATAGGGTGTCTCTTCATAATCTTCGTGTATTGGAACCGAAGTCTAACTATCTGCCCACTGACAATAATACTTCTTCTGTTTCCATTGGGTTGGGGGATGATAGACCATCTGACTCTTTCCATGAGATTTCGAACGAAATTCCTGCAGCTGTACACCCTATCTTTCATAATAGCCCTGATAGTACTCCTATTCGTGTCCAAAGCGTTCCTGTTGATAAGGGTAAGTCAGTTGTCGATCCTCAACTCTTTAATTCTACCAACTTTTCCACTAGTGAGCCTTCTAGTCTTCTAAGGAATAAATCGATTGTGGCCCATCTATCTTTATATATTACCCCAGAACAAATTGACCCAGCGTTTCTTTCTGACTCCCCTCGGAATTCCGTTGGGAGTGAATTAGAGTCCATTATGGCCAACCCTAATATAGATCTTGCAGCACTTACTTTCTTTGACAGACCCCCTTCATCGAAAGATATGAGACCCTCTCTTCATCCTTCTTCTAATATATCTTCTGATCGAAATCTGATGGTGGCCAATAAATATACAAGGGGAAAATTCAAGGCTATCTCACTATTCACTGAGAACGATGAGAATCTAACTGACATTCCCATAATTGTTAGTGAAGGTTCATGGGATTCCACAAGGGCGCTTAGATCACGCAACCCTGTGGTGGAATCGCCATGACTTATATCCTCTCTATGAATATTAGGGGTTTGGGAAATGCCTCTAAAGCTCATTGCCTGAGGGATCTGCTATTTTCTGAAAATCTTGACATCTTTTTGGGTCAAGAGACTATGTGTCGGCGGGCGAAAGCTATCAAATTATTTTTTAATATTAAGTCTGGATGGAGGGCGGCTGCTGTGGATTCAGTGGGTCATTCAAGGGGATTGATTGCCTTATGGGATCCTGACAGGGAAACCTTTAAAGCCTATAGTTTTTTTCGGGGCATATTGCTGGAGGGTCGTCTCAGGGGTAAGACAGAGTCTATTTACATTATCAACATATATGCCCCATACTATAATAGACAATCGTTCTGGCAAAGGATGTTGGCATCAAATATTATTTTGCTGCCGAACTTGATTTTGATGGGGGACCTTAATGTTACCCTGCAAGCTGATGAAATTTGGGGACAGTTGGCTCGAATGGATCCTCTTTCTTCTTTTCTTACTGATATGTTCCTAGATCTTCATATGGTTGATATATGTCCTTTACCACTGTTGCCTACATGGACAAACAAGCGGGTGGATGATGCTTTCGTTGGTAAACGGATGGACCGCACTTTAGTTAATGAAAATCTATTGGATCTGTGGGGTATGCCTCGCTCTGTTGTCATTGTTTCAGATATATCTGACCATATGCCTATAAAATTAGCATGGAATGATGGTGGGGTGATGAAGGGAAAGCCGTTAAAGTTCAATCGAATTTGGCTCAAGGACGTCGAGTATACAAATCCGGTTAAGTCGTTGTGGCAAAATATAGTGGATGCTGATAATCTCCGGGCCTAGGACAGATTTCATTACAAACTTCAATTAATTAAAAAAGAGACTAAGGCGTGGGAAATTAATAAGAAAAATGCTCTTAAAAAAGAATTATTGGAGATTAACAAACATATGGCAGAGTTATATGCATCATTCACGACTTCTAATCCAGTGGATTCTACTATGACGTTATTATCCCATCTCAGTTGCCGGAAGCGGAAGATTCTGCGAATTGAGGAGGTCTCATGGCAACTCAAAAGCAGGATATCATGGTTGAAGGAGGGTGATCTCAACACACATTTCTTTCACAAATCTGCAAATGACAGAAGGAATCACAATGCCATTTGGCGGATTAAAAGGCTTGATGATAGTTTCGCGCACACTACATCAGAGATCCAAAGGGAAGCCTTTTCATATTTCTCTTCCTTTTATATGAAATATCAGTTGATAAGTATTGAGAATCAGACATGGATCCTCAATCATTCCAACAGATATTTTTATGTCGAGGACATTGCGTTGATTGACAAATGCATCACCCGGAAGGAGGTTCTTGGGGTCCTCAAATATTTTCCTCATGATAAGTGCCTAGGGACGGATGGGTGGCATGCATAATTTTTTATTCACCTTTTTTATCTTCTTGGAGGGGAGCTTACTGATTTAATGGAGGTATTCCGTACTCAGGGACATATTCCTGCAAATTTGAACTCGACTTGCATTGCCCTTATCCAAAAAAATTTGGATCCCCAATCTTTCTCAGACTTCAAGCCGATTTCTCTTTGTAATCTTATCTATAAGGTTACCTCCAAGATCATAGCAAATCATATTAAAGGTTGTTTGTCTCATCATATTTCGAAGGAACAATATGGTTTTCTAGAAGGTCGATTAATACATGATGCTATTGCCATAGCACAGGAGATGCTTCATTCAATGAACTCGGATAAAAAGGAGGCCTTGATGATGAAAGTGGATCTTCATAAGGCATATGATTCTGTGGATTGGTCCTTCATTAGAATTACTCTGCTCAAAATTGGCCTTCCAATCTGGATTATTCGCTGGATTATGTCTTGTATTTTTTCTGTTCGATATGCGGTTATTGTGAATGGTATTCCGACAAATTTTTTCGAAGCAGGTCGCGGTTTACGTCAAGGATGTGCTTTATCTCCGCTAATCTTCATCCTCATAATGGATGGATTTAGCAAGATCATGCACAATGCTGAACAAAGGGGTTACTTAAA
The DNA here is from genome assembly GCA_034641835.2 of Pinus albicaulis. Lineage (NCBI taxonomy): Eukaryota > Viridiplantae > Streptophyta > Pinopsida > Pinales > Pinaceae > Pinus > Pinus albicaulis. The sequence goes on from CM076583.1 coordinate 413,625,361, forward strand.
GGGTTTTTGTTTCTCATAATCTGTATCCTCGACTCATTCTCTATTTTTCAATGATCTACTAATCTTTGGTTATCTCATTAGAAACTATTGGTTCTATATACATATTATATTCTTGCATTTTGAATCTGCTACAGGCTTGATTATTAACAGGAGAAAATCATTCCTAATTTATGAATTTGGGGAGATACAGGAGTTAAGGTTCATTGTAGATTTTCTGGGTGTGGAATACAGATTGGCAACACTTGGTCTCAAATACTTGGGATATATAATCAAACCATGCGGTTACAGGAATCGAGACTGGCTTTGGATGGTAGATAAATTCAGGACCCACATTGGATGATGGACTCATCGTTGGCTATCCATGGGGGGGGCGGCTTATAATAATACAAGTTGTATTGTCTCAGATGATATTTTTCTTGGGTCATCTTTTTTATATTCCTGATGGTATCATTAAGAAGTTAAATTATATTATCATCAAATTCCTTTGGGGTGGTGCTAATATGGATACAAAATATCATCTTTGTAGATTTGAATTATTATGTCGGCCCAAGGATATGGATGGTTGGGGCATTCTGAATGCCCATGTATGCAATTGTGCCCTTCTAATGAAATCATTTTGGCGGGCCGTCACCGGTACGAGCATATGGAACGCCATTATCCGATCCAAATATATTGATGGGGATATTTTATTTCGACTCAACTATCATGATATTTCTTTTCCTCGGAAAATATCTACCATTTGGGGCAGTTTCAAGAAAATTCTGAGATATTTTTATCATCGTCTATGCTGGCAATTTCGAGACGGAGGTCACATTCCAATTGGATTCCAGCGCATTCTCTATCTGCATAATTGTACAGGCCCTTCCCAACAACTGTTTCATTCTCTGGCACACAGAGGTATACATTTTCTTTCCCAAACTATTCGTGAATGGTATTTTGTTGCCCCTATCTTCAAGAATGTGAATCAATTGGGATTGATTGGGGTGGTCGCTGCCGAATGGGATCTACTTCGAAATGAATTGCGTGGAGTTGGTTTTTGTTATGCTCCTGGAGGTGATCTGATTAAATGGAATGGTCCTCTTATGGATAAAATGATCATTGTTCAAGATATCTATCGTGGCATCATTTCCAGTTCTCAAATGGTAGTGACCAGGGATTTCTTTCCATTTTGGAGTAGGAAAATTCCTACGAAAATAACTATCTTCGGGTGGTTGGTTTGGCGTGGGAAAATTATTACATGGGAGAACCTCAAGAAGAGGGGTCAACAGGGCCCAGGTCGATGTGCAATTTGTTGTAGGGAGGATGAAACTATCTCACATCTATTTTTTTCATGTCAAATCATTCAATGATTGTGGAGGTTATTCAGTTCCTTTTTAATGAATCCTTTATGGTGTCCTCACGATTTCCTATCTTCGGCTGTTGAATGGAACAAATTGAAGTCAAATTATAATTCACTCCCATTCTTCCTTATATCAGAGGTCTGGCTGGCCAGAAACCAGCTAATTTTTGAAAACAAACCCTTCCAGCTGAACAGGGTTTATGAGGCCATTAACAAATGGATGATTGACCGACCACAATATGTGGTGTTGGTGGTAGACTACTCACATCGCATTAGACCGCATGTGATTGCCATTCCCGCAATCTATTTTGATGGGGCTTCTATGGAGGGTTATACTGGATGTGGAGTATGGATAAAACTATCAATCCGAGATCGAATCCATATCTATTGGAACGGTGGCCCCAGGTCTAATAATAAGGCCGAGATCATGGCTCTTTGGGGAGGACTTTCGGTGGCATCGGAACTTCTTCTTCAGCATGTCAATATTTATGGGGACTCTAATCTGGTCATTGGATGGATCACCAACAGATTTATTTTGTTATCACCGAACCTCCAAGGTTGGTTCGACAGAACACAGAGACTATGGAGAAGGATGAATTTCCCGCCAATAAATCATATCTTTAGAGAAAATAATACTCGGGCGGATGGGTTATCAAAAAAGGGTCTTTTGCTTGAATTTGGGGTGATGATGATCACACACTACAGAGATGGCAATCCGACTCTGGAATCCTCTATTCCCATTCCATGATCATGTTGCACTGCTAATATACTTTACTGTTTTTTGTTTTTTGTCTTTCTACTGGGGTTCAGTCTTCTCATAATTTTTGGCTTTGGATCACATATAAAGAAAGCATGGATATTTTTATTAAGAATGACTGCTACACACCTGGACAATCCTTCTATCAAGCGAGCTGGAACATATTCTATCAAGCGAGCTGGAACATATTCTATCAAGCGAGCCGGAACATATTACATCAAGCGAGCCTGGAAATTTTAAGACAAGCGAGCCTGCTTTCGCCTGGACAATCCTTTTTTCAATCAGAAATCCTTAGTTCAGTCTTCACAGATTCTTTGGCTTCGGATCACATTACAAGCTAGCAGGGTTATATTTATTAAGTGTGACTGCTACACCTGGGCATTCCTCCTATCAAGTGAGCCGAAACATATTAAATACTAGATAAGTGAGCTTGTTACACATTACAAGCGAGTATGTTGTTAGAACATTCGTATCATATCTGTCGGATAGAATTTTGGTCAATCTGCTGCAACCCTACCTTTTTGTCATCGTTTATCCTTGTTTTATTTTCGGCTCTATTAATTTTGTTGTGCATATTAAGAACATAATCATATGCTGTCGATACCTTGGTATCATATATATGTTTCTACAGGAATGTACAGCGGTTTATGGTAGGGGTTGATTAATTTGCCCCTTATTTGGATTGCCAGTCAACTTTCTAAATTGCTTATTCATCCCTTGAATCTGCATTTTACAATCTAACTATGCACTGTTGGTTTTCTCGTTGAATTTTTTTTTTCTTCTGAACAAAAAAAAAAAAAAAATTGACTCCTATTATTTGACATCAACTAGCGATAAATAGACAAGACGGTGGAATATACCATTCATCCTTTGTTTGTGTATTTAGTTGTATGGTCCTCCCTACTTTTTAGAATGTATTATCTGTACATATTAACATTACCAACAAAACCCTTGTGTATGGTCAAGTACACAAAGGTTTAAATTTTTCATAGGCATTGAGGTATGAGGAAGGTTAAATATCTTGAGATTTTGAATTTATTGGTTTGGGATTATTCAAATTTAGATTTAGTTATAAAAAATTTATTAAAATTGTGATTTTAAGATAAAATATTAGATATATTGAAAAATATATGGAACCAAATTAAATAGAAATGAAAAGTTTTGAGAGTATAATATTTGAGAAAAAAAAAATATTATTGATGATAAAAATTCTCATATATAAAATAGAATTAGAAGTATATTTTATATAAAGAAAAATTGAAATATATAAATAGCTAGATGAAAATTAGTTATTATGTGTTAATAATAAGAAAGAAATTTTGGAATTGGAAGTATACAAATAATTTCAAAAATAAGATTTAGAGAATGGAATTCAAAAATAGGATTTAGAGAATGGAAGATATCCACAAAATTAAAAATTGTTGAAAAGTTATATACAAGAATGTGCTTCTAATAATTAGTTAATGTGGGTTAAAAATAAGAAAGAAATTTTGGAATTGAAAGTATATAAAATAATTTGAATAAGAAGATATGGAGAAAGAAAGATGCACAATATTTTAAAATTTATTGAAAATTCATATACAAGAATGTTGAATGAAAGGAAATTAGAGAAAAAACATAAAAATAAAACAACAATATAATGTAAACAATTCCAACATACATGACCATAAAAAACTACAAGACTACTTAGAGCTTAACATAAAGCCATGTGAAAAACATGTAACACCAGTCCCCACCATGATCCCTTGGCCCAATGTAATTATTTCAATTCTCAACACTTATCTATAAAAATTAATTTGAACTTTTTATTTTCTATTAAAATATCCAAAAGTTAATAAAAATTAGCTATGAAAATTATGTAACTTTTTATCGTTTCTAACTTTTTATTCCTATTTTTAAATTATTATTTTTTTCATCTTTTTAAAATATACTTTTTATTTACTATTAATATTTTTAATGAAAAAATATAATTTTTTTTCTTGCCAATTCAGAATTCTAAAACCTAATAAAGAGTAGTTAGGAAAACTATATAACTCTTTATTTTTTCAAATTTTTAATTATATTTTTAAAAACATGTTTTAATTTTTTTATTCATACTTTTAATTAAAAATTCCACTATAACATCAATGTTACATGAAATCATTATAAATTCTAAAACCTGATAAAGAGTAGTTAGGAAAACTATATAACTTTTTATCTTTTCAAATTTTTAATTATATTTTAAAAAACATGTTTTAATTTTTTTATTCATACTTTTAATTAAAAATTCCAAACTATAACATCATTGTTACATGAAATCATTATAAACATATTTAATTTTTACAAAGTAGGTGAACTACTTAGTTTGAAAGTCATTGCAATGATAGGGCTAATATCCCTATTTTAGCAAAAGGATTCTAAGAAATCACTTTCTTCATTTCACATTATATATATATATATATATATATATATATATATATATATATATATGATATTGCTTTTGTATTTACGTTAATTTCAGCATTTGTCAGTTTTTTGATTGATGCCATGGTTAATATGAATTGTTTTGAAAAAAAAAATATACATATTTATATTATAATTATTTTATGTAATTTAAATTTATTAATTAATGCAAAAGAATATTATAAATGTATTTGATTTTTACAAAGTGAGTGATCTAATTAGCTTTGGAAGCAATTACAATGATATGGTTTATATCTCTTTATTTACACAAGGTTAACAAACATTCAAAATTTCTATTAAATTATTTTTTAAGTCGGATAAACCTTTTTTATTTAAGAGGGTGTCAAACTCTATAATATAAGAGTTTTATGACCAAAAAACCCTTGGTTATGACGTTACAAGTGAGTGGTATATATTTTGTAGTCACTAAAGAGTTACACATGGCTTCATCCACATAGATCTCATTAACATCAACGACCATTAATCACAACTTCTCTGTGCTACCACAGAACCAATGGTGTTGCATTAACGCAACCCACACCTCAGAAATATCTAGTCATCCGCTTTAACATGGGTCATCACTTGGGGCAAGAACTCCAACTTTACGTTAAACCACAACGCAACCCAATGGATTGAATTCATAGTTATTACTATATGATATATTGCTTTATTACATTAGTTCAATAAGTAATTATTAGGTATTATTGTTTTACACTACTAGCTTGGGTACACTACAAGGATAACCTTGGTCTCCGAGTATCAGCAGGATGCAACTGCAAATGAAGAGGGAGACAGAGATTTTGATGATGAGGAGGAAAAGCTTCAAACATGTAGTTTAGTGTTCTTTCTCTCTCACACCATGAGTAGTGCAACATCCAATTGTCGTTGTTGTTGTATTCTATCTTCCATGCTTTGTTTTGCTTGTATAAATGGGTAAATTATAGAACAATATAATATATTTTAGACAAACTTCTCTAATTATTTTATCTCGTGATACATATTTTACTCTTAATGTCGCTATTCATTATATTTTATGATTTACCTCTTGTGTTATTGGCCTTGACTTTATTTTGCAACAAGATGAGCATAGATTGATTTTTATGGGCTTTCGTATAACCGTCAATAGTAACTAAGCCAAAGTTCTGAATTTTGGAAATCCATAACAAAATATATTATTCAAAAGTTAAATTAAATTCAAAATGTGTGACTGTGATCCAAAGCATAATACAAATAAGCACATTACAGATAGAAAATACATTGACTCTTGAAATGCAGACAGTTTGTTACAGAGTTTGTTTAAGATACTTCAGTCCCATATTAATTGACAAATATGGTTGGTAGTACAAACTAATTTCATGGTCATAATCCAATAAATTAAACCCTCAAATACTGAAATTCACTAAATGAAAACATACATGTCTAATTGAATTTTGTTCAATGATATATATATATACACACTAAAAAACCTAAATTTAATATAATAATTATTATTTAGTTAGATTATGGAAATCTAAATACATTTTTTCCAATTTAACAAACCTAACAGCCTCTCTTTGCACCTTTTGGAGCAATTGCTAGTTATGACATCTCCACAAGATATGGTTTTTGCATCTGCCACCCACCGGTATGCACTTTCATACGAACTATAAAATTGAGCTCCTCTAGGTCTTCTGCACAATGAGATCCTTCTTATTTTCCTCCTCCCTACATATTGGGACTCTGCATGAAGTATCTCAAGGGTCATCACATTAAGCAATTTTACATTTCACACTATTTTATTTTTTTTTGTAAATTGTGTGGGACCACGTTATTTTCTATTTATAATTGAAGGAAAGGCTACAAAATATAAAATTCAGGCTGTGACCTCAACCTGCCCGCAGGAAACCAGGTCTGTTGGCCACCTGAAAGCATGAAAAGCATACCAAAATTGAAATTGTTTCATCCGTCTGTAAGTCTCATTAGCTAGTTGTCCTACTACTGCAGATTGAACATACATATGACATAAATAAATTTCATATAAAACTAAAAAGTGCATCAAAAAACACTATACGGAAAACAACTATCCATCTGAAGAGGAGACTGGAGTTGGGTCTTTCACAGTAGACCCAGGCATGTCTACTTGTTGTAGTTGTTGAAGTAGCTTCTCCATTCGACCTACCCGATCATCCAATCGACTAATTCGATATGTTGCCTGGTACTGAGTTATTGTGATGTGTTGCAACTGGTTCTGAATGTCCTGCAGCAGGTCCTGAAGGCGAGGTTCTATCTTTGCCTGGTCTGTCTTAGTATGGACAGGCGGGAGACTTTGAATAACTTTGGCTATAAGACATTTAACTATCCAATATGTATGAATAGTCTGATTGAATAGAGTAAGACGGCCATGGGTATTGCTTGGGTCTGTTATGAAATCTAAAATCTCTTCTTCTGCTTCATTGTCTTCAGGATCAGTCTGTATTTCTCTCTCTCAACCACGAATTTCTTAACGAACTATTGAAGAGTTACCCATCACATAATTTGCAGCTAAGGTCTCCAGATGCTCCTGGTTAGTTTCACGACCATGTTTCTTAGGGGCAGGCTCATACTGGACTTTCTGTTTTCCTTTAGCAGACTCGGACCTGGAACATCTCTTCCCCATAGCTGAAAAGATCCTATTCAATAACACAAACCGGCAGGCAGAAACAGAAAAGGTATGAGGAACCATATGTATACAGTCTGTGTGCACCCCCTTTTGAGTAGAGAGAATGATTGTGGCATAAAAACAAAGAAAACAAAACCACCAGAGCCGATTCTGTAGCCAATGCAGGGAGCCAGAAAGTTTGGTTGGAAAACAGAGGGCTACAGACTGCTTGTCTCTATGTAAAAAACAGTCCCAGAAAAAGATGGCCCTAATAACCTCAAGCTTAGTTGACCTCATATAGGAGGAGGTGGCCGCGCACTCGGGATATGAGGGTCCAGAGTTGAAAGCAGACAAAGCATGGAAAATTTGAAGGCTTAGAGCCGAATTCGATGAGCTGAGTGGGGGGACAGCATGGATGACTAAATTGCAGAGAACCGCAAACTCTAACCTCCACTTCCAAAGAAAATCCCGAGGAACTGTGGGTCTGAAGGCATGGTACAGACTAGGTTGCAAACTGAAGATAATAGCGACATGGAGCACCTTAAACTTATGAAACTTGACCCAATTAGAAGCCCAACAGAGCAAAACCATACTTAAACAAATTCGAACCCCTCTCCAACTATCCCAGCATTTACCTAAAACAACTGACAGTGAAGATGGCCATATACTTCCCACAATGACAGCACGAAACAGTAAATGGGCCAACAATATACAGGGACCGCAGAAGCACGGATGAACCGAATTCAATAAGGGATTAACAAAGCAAAAGCAAGGATTCATTAACCAGCCCGAAGCATCCTTAACTGTCTTCAAACTAAACGAAACCATGGTAATTCGCACTTTGAAAGCAAGGAGATTATCATAAACAGAGTGGGCAAACAATATACAGGGGTCGCGGAAGCACGGGAGGACGGGTTTCAATATAGGAGTAACAAAACAACGATTCATTAACCAGCCCAAAACTTGCATTACAGACTTCAAACTAAACGAAACCGTGGTAATTGGCACTTTGAAAACAGAGAGAATAACATATACATACCCCAACAGTATTGAAAGGTTGATAGAATGATTGTCGCTCGGCTTCCTCCACTGCAGCCTCCAGACGTTTGCATGCAGAAAGCAGTGCATGAACGAATGAAGTGCGGGGGGGAAACCACCTACCTTAACAGAAACTTTCCTCCGGTGCTCTGACAAAACAGCCTGGCCATACTGTGGCATAATGAAAATCCGGGTGATCGCACACTTCGTTGAGCTGGGCTGACAATACCTCATTATTGTCTTTAATTGCATGGAGGACGAGCGCTCCCCTGGTTGCCACGGCTAGGATTGCCTCTCTGACATTTGTACACCCCGATCGGGGGGTTTACATTTCACACTATTATTAACTTTACTATTTTTCTTTTCGCATATCTGCATAGAAAATTCATTAATATAATATGAATCCACTAACTTTTTCAAATCCAGAGGTCTACAATATTGTAAAATGCAAGGCATGTGTTTTCATTTAAGATTGAAATTCAAAGTCAGCAGCGAAGCAACTCAATTCCGATGATGATTGTTAATTACCCTGGAGCTAAGGTGAAGCTTCGACCCTAAAACTACGATGTGCCTGAGGTCCTCAAAGCCCAACAAAGGCAAACGACAAAAACAACAGTGAATAATATTATGGTTGCGACAATACATATCATAATTCAACCATTAATTTGTACTTCATCCTGATTAATTTCAGAATTCAATGTAACTAATGCCCTCAACATAGGTTTATTATTAATAATGATTTTCAAACTCATTGCAATCATCACTTTCTAACAGAATCCTTGAGATTATTTTCGCTATATGTAGGAAAGGTAAATGAGTAAATACAAATTTAGCACACAAAACACACGATTTGTGGCTCTTCTATTGATCACACAAAATTGATTGATTACAATGAACCCGGTGAAGAAGAGTATTTAACCTTTTCCAAAACTTTACAGATATTTTCAAAATCTCTTTTTGAAAAACTTTAATATATTAAAAAAATCAAACATTTTCAAAAAATGTTGTCACAAATATGACTTTATGGCTTTGAAACCTCGTGACTCCTTTTGAAACTACGTCACACTAACGTGTTGGAGTTTAATGGGGTAGCGTACTAACGCTCCTTACAAAGGTAGAGACTCGCTTTAGTGATATAACTCATAAAAAAAACACAAGGAACAACGTGCTTAGACCTACGTTATAACGCCTTGTGTATAACCTGCAAGGTGCGTTATAGCATTAAACAAGAGAAAAAAACATTTCTCTTCTCTCACAAACAGATTGATGTTAATTCGTTCTTCTTGGCTTTTTGTAATTTCGCTTTATACCAATTTGTTGGAAAGGCGAAGAAGTAAAACACAAATTTAACACACAAAAAATACGAGTTGTGACTCTTTTATTGATCACACAAACTTGATTGATTATAATAAACCTTGTAAAAAGTATTTAACATTTTCTAATTAGTAATTCCCCTAAAATACTTTGACATACAACCACACACTAAATTATAACTATCACTTAATTATATTGACTCAACACACAATTAATTTACTCTCTAATTTTAACAAACTCTTTATAGAGGAGTTAATTAACTATAATGTTCCTGCAATACAAAATCCATGAAAATTAAATGTGAAAATGGGTTGATATTTCGAGTGGGTGACGAGATCTGGTCAAAATGGTTAAAATTTTCGAACAAAATCTCACAATACTCGAGCCCAATGCCTTCCACCCGTCCCCTCGTGTGCTTTGCTGCTCTCTTTTGATCTTTGTACTTCACATGCTGAATTCAATTATATCAAGAAAACATAAATTGAATTTGTTTCATTACAACTATGGGGCTTCATTTATAATTTATTGCAGCTTTGGCACCCAATTATTAACTTAGTAGAGCAGTTCTTTTCCCTGGGCGGAATGCAAAAATCCCAAATTGTTAAAATGGTATTTTTTTATTATTTTGACTTCGATTGGACAGAGAGACAACACGAACTTCCCACGTGCAAGTCAGCATTTTAATTGTTTATTATACCTCTAATCACTCATATTTTAACTATGGTCGTACAAAGCATCTGTAGCTATGGCACAGATTTCCCAAGGTAGTTAAATACCGAACTCCCAATATTTTTCATTTGTAATCAACGTTTTATCATAGATAAAGCTGAGGTTGGGGAGCAGTTATATATAAATCTGCTGATAAGATTTATCACTTCTGGTTGGAAGGACACAAATAGTATAGCAGAAATAATAGCCCTGTGGGGTGGGTTTATAGTTTCCAAATGGCTCAGAATTGAGGCTATACAGATTTTTGAGATGTCAAAGGCATTTTATCACTTCTGGTTGGAAGGGCACAAATAGTATAGCAGAAATAATAGCCCTGTGGCGTGGGTTGATACCTTCCAAATGGCTCAGAATTGAGGCTATACAGATTTTTGAGATGTCAAAGACATTATTGAATGGATCAAAGGTCTCAAATAGTATCGCAGAAATAATAGTGTTGTGGGGGGTGTGTTGATAGCTTTTAAATGGCTCAGAATTGAGGTTATACAGATTTTTGGAGATGTCAAAGACATTATTGAATGGGTCAAAGGCCTCAACAACATCGGCCTATTCTTTCCAGTTGGATAAAACTCATAAAAACATTGACCAAACATTCCAGAAGGTAACTTTCTACAGAGAACAAAACTGGTCTGCAGATCTCTCTCAAAAAAAGACATCCATCAAAAAATGGTATGTTTTACTTTTCAATTTTTGAAAAATGTTTTACTCACAGCATAAATTATTCTCAACCAGAGATCCTCAGATGATATAATAGATATCTATTTTCAGCAATCAAAAGAAAAAAAATACTCAAGATATAGAATTTTGTAGACAGTCTTTTTTACTGTCTTTTCAAGAAGAAAGAGTATGTACTACCTTTTAAATTAATATGAAATAGCGTTTTTTTTTCCTTTGAAAAAAAGAGAGATAAACTCAGGTTGATTAAAGATACCATGTCGTTAAGGCGGATTTCACCTGTTTAATCCATATTTTAATTAAATTGATAAGAATAGTTTAGAAACATTGTATGGAAAGAGTTTTTTAAATTGATAAGAATATATTAGTTTTTTAAATTGATAAGAATATATTAGAAACATTATGAAGAATTTCATTGATAAGAATATATTAGAATCTAATGGATTGGTAACATGCGTATCCGTCACACCTTATGATAACAGCAACACCTACGCAAGGAAGGTGTGAATGGCATCCCCAAACATATCATTGCAGGTCATTCTTTCTTATTATTATATACGTAATAACTGGTATCTCGTTACTGCTACCTTTACCTTACCTTCTGAACTCGTGAATGTTCCTTACCTTCTGTATGGGTATATTGTTGTTGCAAGCGAAGTGTTTGTTGTTGTATAACTATTTGCAGGCTGTACAAATCATCGTTCTGAGCGAAGATATGATTCCAGCGTATTTAAATTCCTAATGATAGAAAACTTACTCTGGTGACTTGTTAGTGTAGAAGTTGTCTATTCAGCATGTGGAATAGTCTACTCTGGTGACTTGTTAGTGTAGAAGTTGTTGTTAGTGTAGAAGTTGTCTATTCAGCGTGTGGAATAGCCTGGACGGCAGTTTTTTTTTGCTGGAATCCGGTAAAATAAAATTCAAAAAATCAGGTAGTTAGAGTGTTTGGAATCCATTTTTGATGGTGGAAATGGATTCAGCACTATCAAAAACCCTTAGGGCACTTAAAATACTAAAGTTGAACAACTGTAAACATGATTCTGATAAAATCTTTGCCGGATTTTTTCAAAATCTTTGCCAAATTCTGGGCCATTTCACTCCTTGTTTAGACTACGCGATTAGCGTATGGCTGAAAATAAATAGCTTGTTAATGAGCATTAAATGAGATGAGTCTCTATATGTCTACTTGATAGACTAGTTATGGAATGGTGGGCATATACGGTGCCTCTCATTTAATGCCTCTCATTTAATGCTTATTGGCAGGTCAGTTATCTAATTGTGGGCATATACAACCTCTAATGATGAAGCCTATATTACTGTTGATGGTCATATCGATAGGGATATTAATGTGACTGAGGATGTGATTCTGGGGCCTCATCTCAATAGGGTGTCTCTTCATAATATCCGTGTATTGGAACCGAAGTCTAACTATCTGCCCACTGAAAATAACACTTCTTCTGTTTCCATTGGGTTGGGGGATGATAGACCATCTGACTCTTTCCATGAGATTTCGAACGAAATTCCTGCAGCTGTACACCCTCTCTTTCATAATAGCCCTGATAGTACTCCTATTCGTGTCCAAAGCGTTCCCGTTGATAAGGGTAAGTCAGTTGTCGATCCTCAACTCTTTCATTCTACCAACTTTTCCACTGGTGAGCCTTCTGGTCTTCTAAGGAATAAATCGTCTGCATCCCATCTATCTTTAGATATTACCCCAGAACAAATTGACCCAACGTTTCTTTCTGACTCCCCTCGAAATTCCGTTGGGAGTGAATTAGAGTCCATTATGGCCAACCTTAATATAGATCTTGCAGCACTTACTGTCTTTGACAGGCCCCCTTCATCAAAATATATGAGACCCTCTCTTCATCCTTCTTCTAATATCTCTTCTGATCGAAATCTGATGGTGGCCAATAAATATACAAGGGGAAAATTCAGGGCTATCTCACTATTCACTGAGAACGATGAGAATCTAACTGACATTCCCATAACTGTTAGTGAAGGTTCATGGGATTCCACAAGGGTGCTTAGAGCACGCAACCCTGTGGTGGAATCGCCATGACTTACATCCTCTCTATGAATATTAGGGGTTTGGGCAATGCCTCTAAAGCTCATTGCCTGAGGGATCTGCTATTTTCTGAAAATCTTGTCATCTTTTTGGGTCAAGAGACTATGTGTCGGCGGGCAAAAGCTATCAAATTATTTTTGAATATTAAGTCTAGATGGAGGGCGGCTGCTATGGATTCAGTGGGTCATTCAGGGGGATTGATTGCCTTATGGGATCCTGACAGGGCAACCTTTAAAGCCTATAGTTTTTTTGGGGGCATATTTGATCTGAAAATGGAATGTACTTGTTTAAGGGTGTAAGGTATCCATTTTCCATAATTTCTAATGTGAGCTATACACTCCAATTGACCTCTGAAAATGTGAAAACTTCTTATTTCTTATACAGAGATAGACTGTAGGGGCATTCACCGGACATGTCACCTCTAAAGAGAGGATGAGTTCCAGAGGCTACCTGGCCCTCTACAGGCTCTGCCTAAAGAAATAATGAAGTTAACACTTAGAAGTCTTTGACATACACATACTTGAAATTTGATGTCTTGCGGAATAAGACAAATAACTTTCTGTAGCTGAGTAGGTGATTATGTGTGTATGCAAGTTATGTATATTTGCTGTTTAACACTTTATATCAGTTTTGTTTAGCATATCATCTTCAGCAAATAAAGACATCAAAATGATAAAGCAGTTCACCCCCTCCTCTGGGCTACATCTGTTGGACCAAGCCTCTCAAACTAGGCTTGTCCTCTTGTATTAAAAATGCTACAAAGGCTAATACAAGAATATGAGTGTCTCGAAAGATAGATCTGACTGTAAATATAGAATCAGAAGATAGGAATTAGCTAAACATGCTCTTTCCCAAACACTAAACAGTGAAATTGTACCTGATACAGTACTTTTCCCCAATTGGCCCTGGTGGCCCTTTAGACTTGCATGGAGAATTTAGAGGTGAAGATGACCTCAATTGATTCTGAAAACTCTGCCATTAGACTCAGAAGGTCGAAAATAGCAGAAACAGGCTTTTGAATCACCAAAAATGGAAGAACATAGTCCCCAAACAGCTCCAACACTGAATTGGCCCTGGTGGCCCTGAAAGCTTCCCTGAAGCTAAACAGTGAGAAGAATTCCTCAAAAGGAAAAACGAGTTGTAGAAATGGATTCAGAATGCTGAAAAACTTCAGGAATGACCTTCGTTCCACATTCACTGGCTGCACAATTCCCAATGCAGCTCCCAAACTGATTTGGCCCTAGTGGCTCCTGGAACTTCCACGAAGCAAAATCACCTGTAAACAGCCTCAGATGGCTGTGAAACCTGTGCCAATGGCTTCAGAAGGTCGAAGAGACCCAAAATCAAAAAAAAATTCGTCCTCAAAGACCTCTCCTAGCAGAAGTTATGCCACCTTTACTGAACTGCCAGTTTGGGCTAAAAAATCTCCACTAAATGTGGAAAACTGGAGATAAGGCAGCCACATGGGGAGGTGGCGCCAAAAAGGGCAGAGGCCGCCAAACGTCCCGCCAACCGTGGCCATAAATATAACGGTTATGTCATAATACGTGTTCACATGGGCGGGGGTTACAACAACGGTTTGTAATAAATTTAAACGTTTTATATTAAAACAAAACGTTTATATTAAAAACCCATAACAAAACGTTATAACCAAACTTTGAAACCCGCCACTCTGCGCGCCGATGAAATATGACGGTGGTTCCGCCGCGTGGTCATTTGGGAAGGGGGCTGGCCCTTCGGGGCTGGCCCCCTTCGGGCCCCGCCCAAAACAAATACGCACCATAAATAAACCCCCGTCCACAGCCATATACAACGAAATGCACTTTGGTCTGGCGGTAAAGTCCATTGGTTAACATAGCTCCGACCATGGTTCGAATCCGGCCGAGCGATAACAAAATTTTAACACGCCATTTCAATTCAACTTGGGGCCCATGTGGCGGCCTCCGGGCTAGCCACGTGGCGCCTCCTGATTGGCTGCCAAGGAATATTCCCCAGAATATTCTGCGGAATATTCCACAGAATATTCCCAAAATATTCTGTGGAATATTCTTTTTTTAATAAAAATTTTCCCAAAGTCAAATTTGCCCTTTTTAATTGAAATTGACAAAACTTTGAAGCTGAATAACTTCTGCATACGGCGACCGTTTTTCGAACCGTTCACGGTGCCAGAATCAGGAAGACGAGCTCTATCCAGTCGTTCAGGTTCAAACCAGTTCTGAGCACCTTCATTTTTGACCATTTTACGACACTTGGTCCTGAGCTCCTGATCACACCTCCCAAATGAGAAGCTTTTGGTCCCCAAAAGCTCACTGAAATGCTGAGCTGAACTGTAGTACAACAAATGAGAGAATAACAACATCCTCTTCTCTTCAGCCTTCAAAAATTTCCTTGAATTGCCAACTATTCACATGGCGAATTTTTGCTGAATGAGCCATGTACTTGTGCCGAATCCCGACCAAGTTTTCTTGCCATACCAATCTGCCATACTGAAACCAGCAATGACACTTGCTGAACTTTGTGCCCTCTTTGCTTTCATGCCTTTCCAACTCATGGAATCTTGCACTACTTTGCACTGACACTTCGTTCTCTGCACCAAACGACACCAAAAGCATCTTGTGCAACATATGACATCAACAACCAGTTGACAATGAGATGTGCTATACCAATGACACACAAAATCTATAACAAGTGTGCACACAACCGACACAAGTCGATAAACAACAAGATACATCTTGACAAACATGTGTATGTATCATGTACAATGAACTATATACAGTTCGCTAATTACACATACAACCTCTATGTACATGTGCAACTTCAACTCTTCTTTTCAAATACCCACAAGTAAATCATCCCAAAAACATGTGGGTGATTAAGAGCTGAACCAAAAGACATTGCTGCAACATAAGTGAGTATCATACTCATCTTTTACACCTCCATGGCGAAATTTTGCAACAACAAAGAAATTCCTTCAACTGAAACTTCCTAAACATGCAATCTTGCATCAAGCCTTCATCAAAAAATCTTGTGAAGGAGGACGATTTTGAGAACTCACTTATGGAAGTTGTCATTATAAAAATGAACAAAAGAGCATCAGCAAACTCAAACAACAAGTAGTTTGCAGAATAATAAAGTAGTCAATCTTCAACACTGCTTAAGACACCTTTCAAGCTACACAATCAAGCTAGTGATGTCAGTCAAGAAAACCTAGTGCTCCGATACCATCTGATCTGAAAATGGAATGTACTTGTTTAAGGGTGTAAGGTATCCATTTTCCATAATTTCTAATGTGAGCTATACACTCCAATTGACCTCTGAAAATGTGAAAAATTCTTATTTCTTATACAGAGATAGACTGTAGGGGCATTCACCGGACATGTCACCTCTAAAGAGAGGATGAGTTCCAGAGGAGCTGCGGCCCTCTCAGGCTACTTCTAAAGAAATAATGAAATACTTAAGTCTTTGACATACACATACTTGAAGTTTGATGTCTTGCGGAATAAGACAAATAACTTTAAACAGTGCAGTGGGTAACTTTATGTGTGTATGAAAGTTATGTATATTTGTTGTTTAACGCTTTATATCAGTTTTGTTTAGCATATCAGCTTCAGCAAATAAAGACATCAAAATGATAAAGCAGTTCACCCCCTCCTCTGGGCTACATCTGCTGGACCAAGCCTTTCAAACTAGGCTTGTCCTCTTGTATTAAAAATGCTACAAAGGCTAATACAAGAATATGAATGTCTCGAAAGACATATCTGACAGTAAATACAGAATCAGAAGATAGGAATTAGCTAAACATGCTCTTTCCCAAACACTAAACAGTGAAAATTGTACCTGATACAGTACTTTTCCCCAATTGTCCCTGGTGGCCCTTTAGACTTGCATGGAGAATTTCGAGGTAAAGATGACCTCAATTGGTTCTGAAACCTCTGCCATTAGACTCAGAATGTCGAAAATAGCAGAAACAGGCTTTTGAATCACCAAAAATGGATGAACATTGCCCCCAAACAGCTCCAGCACTGAAATGGCCCTGGTGGCCCTGAAAGCTTCCCTGAAGCTAAACAGTGAGAAGAATTCCTCAAAAGGAAAAACGATCTGTAGAAATGGATTCAGAATGCTGAAAAACTTCAGGAATGACAGCCGTTCCACATTCCTTATTTTTGTTCCCAATACGGCTCCCAAAGCGATTTGGCCCACAGTGGCTCTGGAACTTCACGACAAATCACCTATAAGCGGCCTCAGTGGCTGTGAAACCTGTACCAATGGCTTCGGAAGGTGAAGAGACCCAAAATCAAAAAAAATTAAATCTTTAAGACCTAAGTGGCAGAAGGATTACTTACAGATACTAAGCACAGGTTTCACCTTGAGAAACTCCACTAATTGTGGAGGAACTGTAGTTAAGCCCACCAAATAAGGCGGTGGCGCCAAAAGGGGCGGAGTCCACCAATTCACCCGCACGGTTAGTCGTTGGCAATAAATTTTATGTTGATCCGCGTTCATATGGGCGGGGTTGCAAACGGTTTCAAACGTTTTGAATTAATACATATGGTTTATTAAATAACACCATATCACATATAACAACTTTATAACCGCCCGTTACAAGCGCGCCGAGCATTTGGGTTGTGGTTCCGCGCCGGAGGTTACATGGGAAGGGGGCTGGCCCTTCGGGGCTGGCCCCCTTTCGGGCCCCGCCCAAACTAACACCCGCTTCAAATATAAGTGCGGACCACTGTTCTAACAAGAACCAAAGCATGGCCCAACGGTAAAGTCGCCCGGTTAATATGCATCCGGTCCTGTGTTCGAATCCGGCCGAACCCATAAAAATTTTAAAATGCGCCATTTCAATCCGACCTTTGGGGCCCATGTGGCGGCCTCCGGGCTAGCCACGTGGCACCTTCTCATTGGCTGCCAAGGAATATTCCCCAGAATATTCTGCGGAATATTCCACGGAATATTCCCAGAATATTCTGTGGAATATTCTTTTTTTTAATAAAAATTTTTCCACAAAGTCAATTTGGCATTTTTTAATGGAAATTGAGAAATCTTCAAACTTGAATAACTTCTGCATACGGCGACCGTTTTTCGAACCGTTCGCGGCGCCGGAATCAGGAATACGAGCTCTATCCGGTCATTCAGGTTCAAACTAGTTCTGAGCACCTTCATTTTTGACCATTTTACGACACTTGGTCCTGAGCTCCTGATCAATATTGCTGGAGGGTCGTCTCAGGGGTAAGACAGAGTCTATTTACATTATCAACATATATGCCCCATACTATAATAGACAATATTTCTAGCAAAGGATGTTGGCATCAAATATTCTTTTGCTGCTGAACTTGATTTTGATGGGGGACCTTAATGTTACCCTGCAAGCTGATGAAATTTGGGGACAGTCGGCTCGAATGGATCCTCTTTCTTCTTTTCTTACTAATATGTTCCTAGATCTTCATATGGTTGATATATGTCCTTTACCACTGTTTCCTACATGGAAAAACAAGCGGGTGGATGATGCTTTCGTTGGTAAACGGCTGGACCGCGCTTTAGTTAATGAAAATCTATTGGATCTGTGGGGTATGCCTCTCTCTGTTGTCATTGTTTCAGATATCTCTGACCATATGCCTATAAAATTAGCATGGAATGATGGTGGGGTGATGAAGGGAAGGTCGTTTAAGTTCAATCGAATTTGGCTCGATGACGTCGAGTATACAAATCCGGTTAAGTCGTTGTGGCAAAATACAGTGGATGCTGATAATCTCCAGGCCTAGGACAGATTTCATTACAAACTTCAATTGATTAAAAAGGAGACTAAGGCGTGGGAAATTAATAAGAAAAAGGCTCTTAAAAAAGAATTATTGGAGATTAACAAACAGATGGCGGAGTTATATGCATCATTCACGACTTCTAATCCAGTGGATTCTACTATGATGTTATTATCCCATCTCAGTTGCCGGAAGCGGGAGATTCTGCAGATTGAGGAGGTCTCATGGTGACTCAAAAGCAGGATATCATGGTTGAAGGAGGGCGATCTCAACACACATTTCTTTCACAAATCTGCAAATGACAGAAGGAATCTCAATGCCATTTGGCGGATTAAAAGGCTTGATGACAGTTTCACGCACACTACATCAGAGATCCAAAGGGAAGCCTTTTCATATTTCTCTTCCTTTTATATGAAAGATCAATTGATAAGTATTGAGAATCAGACATGGATCCTCAATCATTCCAACAGATATTTTGATGTCGAGGACATTGCGCTGATTGACAAATGCATCACCTGGAAGGAGGTTCTTGGGGTCCTCAAATCTTTTCCTCATGATAAGTGCCCAGGGCCGGATGGGTGGCCTGCAGAATTTTTTATTCAATTTTGTTTATCTTCTTGGAGGGGAGCTTACTGATTTAATGGAGGTATTACATACTCAGGGACATATTCCTGCAAATCTGAACTCGACTTTCATTGCCCTTATCCCAAAAATTTCGGATCCCCAATCTTTCTCAGACTTCAGGCCGATTTCTCTTTGTAATCTTATCTATAAGGTTACCTCCAAGATCATAGCAAATCGTATTAAAGGTTTTTTGTCTCAGCATATTTCGAAGGAACAATATGGTTTTCTAGAAGGTCGATTAATACATGATGCTATTGCCATAGCACAGGAGGTGCTTCATTCAATGCACTCGGATAAAAAGGAGGCCTTGATGATGAAAGTGGATCTTCATAAGGCATATGATTCTGTGGATTGGTCCTTCATTAGAATTACTCTGCTCAAAATTGGCCTTCCAATCTGGATTATTCGTTGGATTATGTCTTGTATTTCTTCTGTTCAATATGCGGTTATTGTGAATGGTATTCTGACAAATTTTTTCGAAGCAGGTCGCGGTTTACGTCAAGGATGCACTTTATCTCCGCTAATCTTCATCCTCATAATGGATGGATTTAGAAAGATCATGCACAATGCTGAACAAAGGGGTTACTTAAAGGGTTTTTCTTTCTCACAATCTGTATCCTCGACTCATTCTCTATTTTTCGATGATCTATTAATCTTTGGTTATCTCATTAGAAACTATTGGTTCTATATACATATTATATTCTTGCGTTTTGAATCTGCTACAGGCTTGAGTATTAACAAGAGCAAATCATTCCTAATTTATGAATTTGGGGACATACAGGAGATAAGGTTCATTGCAGATTTTCTGGGTGTGGAATACAGATTGGCAACACTTGGTCTCAAATACTTGGGATATATAATCAAACCATGTGGTTACAGAAATAGAGACTGGCTTTGGATGGTAGATAAATTCAGGACCCGCATTGGCCAGTGGACTCATCGTTGGCTATCCATGGGGGGGCGGCTTATAATGATACAAGCTGTATTGTCTCAGATGATAGCTTTCTGGGGTCATCTTTTTTATATTCCTGATGGTATCATTAAGAAGTTAAATTATATTATCACCAAATTCCTCTGGGGTGGTGCTAATATGGATACAAAATATCATCTTTGCAGATTTGAATTATTATGCCGGCCCAAGGATATGGATGGTTGGGGCATTCTGAATGCTCGTGTATTCAATTGTGCCCTTATAATGAAATCATTTTGGCGGGCCATCACCGGTACGAGCATATGGAACACCATTATCCGATCCAAATATATTGATGGGGATATTTTATTTCGACTCAGCTATCATGATATTTCTTTTCCTCAGAAAATATTTGCCATTTGGGGCAGTTTCAAGAAAATTCTAAGATATTTTTATCATCGTCTATGCTGGCAATTTCGAGACGGAGGTCGCATTCCAATTGGATTCCAGCGCATTCTCTATCTGTATAATTTTACAGGCCCTTCCCAACAACTGGTTCATTCTCTGGCACACAAAGGTATACATTTTCTTTCCCAAACTATTCGTGAATGGTATTTTGCTGCCCCTATCTTCAAGAATGCGAATCAATTGGGATTGATTGGGGTGGTCGCTACCGAATGGGATCTACTTCGAAATGAATTGCATGGAGTTGGTTTTTGTTACGCTCCTGGAGGTGATCTGATTAAATGGAATGGTCCTCTTATGGATAAAATGATCATTGTTTAAGATATCTATCGTGGCATCATTTCCAGTTCTCAAATGGTAGTGACCAGGGATTTCTTTCCATTTTGGAGTAAGAAAATTCCTACGAAAATAACTATCTTCGGGTGGTTGGTTTAGCGTGGGAAAATTCTTACATGGGAGAACCTCAAGAAGAGGGGTCAACAGGGCCCAGGTCGATGTGCAATTTGTTGTAGGGAGGATGAAACTATCTCACATCTATTTTTTTCATGTCAAATCATTCGATGATTGTGGAGGTTATTCAATTCCTTTTTAATGAATCCTTTATGGTGTCCTCATGATTTCCTATCTTCAGCTGTTGAATGGGACAAATTGAAGTCAAATTATAATTTGCTCCCATTCTTCCTTATATCAAAGGTCTGGCTGGCCAAAAACCAGCTAATTTTTTAAAACAAACCCTTCCAGCTGAACAGGGTTTATGAGGCCATTAACAGATGGATATTGACCGACCACAATATGTGGTGTTGGTGGTAGACTACTCACATCGCATTAGACCGCATGTGATTGCCATTCCCGCAATCTATTTTGATGGGACTTCTGTGGAGGGTTATACTAGATGTGGAGTATGGATAAAACTGTCAATCCGAGATCGAATCCATATCTATTGGAACAGTGGCCCTGGGTCTAATAATAAGGCCGAGATCATGGCTCTTTGGGGAGGACTTTGGGTGGCATCGGAACTTCTTCTTCAGGATGTCAATATTTATGGGGACTCTAATCTGGTCATTGGATGGATCACCAACATATTTCTTTTGTTATCACCGAACCTCCAAGGTTGGTTCGACAGAACACAGAGACTATGGAGAAGGATGAATTTCCCGCCAATCAATCATATCTTTAGAGAAAATAATACTCGGGTGGATGGGTTATCAAAAAAGGGTCTTTTGGTTGAATTTGGGGTGATGATGATCACACACTACAGAGATGGCAATCCGACTTTGGAATCCTCTATTCCCATTCCATGATCATGTTGCACTACTAATATACTTAACTGTTTTTTGTTTTTTGTCTTTCTACTGGGGTTCAGTCTTCTCAGACTTTTTGGCTTTGGATCACATATAAAGCAAGCATGGATATTTTTATTAAGAATGACCGCTACACACCTAGACAATCCTTCTATCAAGCGAGCCGGAACATATTCTATCAAGTGAGCCAGAACATATTACATCAAGCGAGCCAGGAAATTCTAAGACAAGTGAGCCTGCTTTCGCCTGGAAAATCCTTTTTTCAATCAGAAATCCTTAGTTCAGTCTTCACAGATTCTTTGGCTTCGGATCACATTACAAGCTAGCAGGGTTATATTTATTAAGTGTGACTGCTACACCTGGGCATTCCTCCTATCAAGCAAGCTGGAAAATATTAAATACTAGACAAGCGAGCTTGTTACACATTACAAGCGAGTATGTTGTTAGAACATTCGTTTATCATATCTGCCGGATAGAATTTTGGTCAATCTGCTGCAACCCTACCTTTTTGTCATCGTTTATCCTTGTTTTATTTTCGGATCTCTTAATTTTTTTGTGCATATTAAGAACATAATCATATGCTGTCGATACCTTGGTATCATACATATGTTTCTACAGGAATGTACAACGGTTTATGGTAGGGGTTGATTAATTTCCCCCTTATTTGGATTGCCAGTCAACTTTCTAAATTTCTTATTCATCCCTTGAATCTGCATTTTACATTCTGACTATGCAATGTTGGTTTTCTCGTTGATTTTTTTTTTTCTTCTGAACAAAAAAAAATAAAAAATTGACTCCTATTATTTGACATCAACTAGCGATAAATAGACAAGATGGTGGAATATACCATTCATCCTTTGTTTGTGGATTTAGTTGTATGGTCCTCCCTACTTTTTGGAATGTATTATCTGTAAATATTAACATTACCAACAAAACCCTTGTGTATGGTCAAGTACACAAAGGTTTAAATTTTTCATAGGCATTGAGGTATGAGGAAGGTTAAATATCTTGAGATTTTGAATTTATTGGTTTGGGATTATTCAAATTTAGATTTAGTTATAAAAAAATTATTAAAATTGTGATTTTAAGATAAAAGATTAGATATATTGAAAAATATATGGAACCAAATTAAATAGAAATGAAAAGTTTTGAAAGTATAATATTTGAGAGAAAAAAAATATTATTGATGATAAAAATTCTCATATATAAAATAGAATTAGAAGTAGATTTTATATAAAGAAAAATTGAAATATATAAATAGCTAGATGAAAATTAGTTATTATGACTAATAATAAGAAAGAAATTCTGGAATTGAAAGTATATAAAATAATTTGAATAAGAAGATATGGAGAAAGAAAGATGCACAATATTTTAAAATTTATTGAAAATTCATATACAAGAATGTTGAATGAAAGGAAATTAGAGAAAAAACATAAAAATAAAACAACAATATAATGTAAACAATTCCAACATACATGACCATAAAAAACTACAAGACTACTTAGAGCTTAACATAAAGCCATGTGAAAAACATGTAACACCAATCCCCACCACGATCCCTTGGGCCCAATGTAATTATTTCAATTCTCAACACTTATCTATAAAGATTAATTTGTACTTTTTATTTTCTATTAAAATATCCAAAAGTTAATAAAAATTAGCTATGAAAATTATGTAACTTTTTATCATTTATAACTTTTTATTCCTATTTTTAAATTATTATTTTTTTCATCTTTTTAAAATATACTTTTTATTTACTATTAATATTTTTAATGAAAAAATATATTTTTTTTTCTTGCCAATTCATAATTCTAAAACCTAATAAAGAGTAGTTAGGAAAACTATATAACTCTTTGTTTTTTCAAATTTTTAATTATATTTTTAAAAACATGTTTTAATTTTTTTATTCATACTTTTAATTAAAAATTCTAGACTATAACATCAATGTTACATGAAATCATTATAAATTCTAAAACATAAATTCTAAAACCTGATAAAGAGTAGTTCGGAAAACTATATAACTTTTTATCTTTTCAAATTTTTAATTATATTTTAAAAAACATGTTTTAATTTTTTTATTCATACTTTTAATTAAAAATTCCAAACTATAACATCATTGTTACATGAAATCATTATAAACATATTTAATTTTTACAAAGTAGGTGAACTACTTAGTTTGAAAGTCATTGCAATGATAGGGCTAATATCCCTATTTTAGCAAAAAGATTCTAAGAAATCATTTTCTTCATTTCACATTATATATATATATATATATATATATATATATATATATATATATATATATATATGTGCTTTTGTATTTACGTTAATTTCAGCATTTGTCAGTTTGTTGATTGATGTCATGGTTAATATGAATTGTTTTGAAAAAAAATATATACATATTTATATTATAATTATTTTATATAATTTAAATTTATTAATTAATGCAAAAGAATATTATAAATGTATTTGATTTTTACAAAGTGAGTGATCTAATTAGCTTTGGAAGCAATTACAATGATATGGTTTATATCTCTTTATTTACACAAGGTTAACCAACATTCAAAATTTCTATTAAATTATTTTTTAAGTCGGATAAACCTTTTTTATTTAAGAGGGTGTCAAACTCTATAATATAAGAGTTTTATGACCAAAAAACCCTTGGTTATGACGTTACAAGTGAGTGGTATATATTTTATAGTCACTAAAGAGTTACACATGGCTTCATCCACATAGATCTCATTAACATCAATGACCATTAATCACAACTTCTCTGTGCTACCACAGAACCAATGGTGTTGCATTAACGCAACCCACACCTCAGAAATATCTGGTCATCCGCTTTAACATGGGTCATCACTTGGGACAAGAACTCCAACTTTACGTTAAACCACAACGCAACCCAACGGATTGAATTCATAGTTATTACTATATGATATATTGCTTTATTACATTAGTTCAATAAGTAATTATTAGGTATTATTGTTTTACACTACTAGCTTGGGTACACTACAAGGATAACCTTGGTCTCCGAGTATCAGCAGGATGCAACTGCAAATGAAGAGGGAGACAGAGATTTTGATGATGAGGAGGAAAAGCTTCAGACATGTAGTTTAGTGTTCTTTCTCTCTCACACCATGAGTAGTGCAACATCCAATTGTCGTTGTTGTTGTATTCTATCTTCCATGCTTTGTTTTGCTTGTATAAATGGGTAAATTATAGAACAATATAATATATTTTAGACAAACTTCTCTAATTATTTAATCTCGTGATACATATTTTACTCTTAATGTCGCTCTTCATTATATTTTATGATTTACCTCTTGTGTTATTGGCCTTGACTTTATTTTGCAACAAGATGAGCATAGATTGATTTTTATGGGCTTTCGTATAACTGTCAATAGTAACTAAGACAAAGTTCTGAATTTTGGAATATATTATTCAAAAGTTAAATTAAATTCAAAATGTGTGACTGTGATCCAAAGCATAATACAAATAAGCACATTACAGATAGAAAATACATTGACTCTTGAAATGCAGATAGTTTGTTACAGGGTTTGTTTAAGATACTTCAATCCCATATTAATTGACAAATATGGTTGGTAGTACAAACTATTTTCATGGTCATAATCCAATAGATCAAACCCACATACGAAATACATGTCTAATTGATTTTTTTTCAATGATATATATATATATATATATATATATATGTGTGTGTGTGTGCGTGTGTGTGTAATACATACACACACTAAAAAACTTAAATTTAATATAATAATTATTATTTACTTAGATTATGGAAATCTAAATACATTTTTTCCAATTTAACAAACCTATCAGCCTCTCTTTGCACCTTTTGGAGCAATTTCTAGTTATGACATCTCCACAAGAAATGGTTTTTGCATCTGCCACCCACCGGTATGCACTTTCGTACGAACTATAAAATTGAGCTCCACTAGGTCTACACAATGAGATCCTTCTTATTTTCCTCCTCCCTACGTATTGGGACTCTGCACGAAGTATCTCAAGGGTCATCGCATTAAGCAATTTTACATTTCACACTATTTTTTTTTTTTTTGTAAATTGTGTGGGACCACACTATTTTCTATTTATAATTGAAGGACAGACTACAAAATATAAAATTCAGGCTGTGACCTCAACCTGCCCGCAGGAAACCAGGTCTGTTGGCCACTTGAAAGCATGAAAAGCATACCAAAATTGAAATTGTTTCATCCGTCTGTAAGTCTCATTAGCTAGTTGTCCTACTACTGCAGATTGAACATACATATGACATAAATAAAGTTCATATAAAACTAAAAAGTGCATCAAAAAACACTATACGGAAAACAACTATCCATCTGAAGAGGAGACTGGAGCTGGGTCTTTCACAGTAGACCCAGACATGTCTACTTGTTGTAGCTGCTGAAGCAACTTCTCCATTCGGCCTACCCGATCATCCAATCGACTAATTCGATCTGTTGCCTGGTACTGAGTTATCTTGATGTGCTACAACTGGTTCTGAATGTCCTGCAGCAGGTCCTGAAGGCGAGGTTCTATCTTTTCCTGGTCTGTCTTAGTATGGACAGACGAGAGACTTTGAATAGCTTTGGCTATAAGACATTTAACTATCCAATATGTATGAATAGTCTGATTGAATAGAGTAAGACGACCACGAGTATTGCCTGGGTCTGTTATGAAATCTAAAATCTCTGCTTCTGCTTCATTGTCTTCAGGATCAGTCTGTATTTCTCTCTCCCAACCACGAATTTCTTAACGAACTATTGAAGAGTTACCCATCACATAATTTGCAGCTAAGGTCTCCAGATGCTCCTGGTTAGTTTTACGACCACGTTTCTTAGGGGCAGGCTCATACTGGACTTTCTGTTTTCCTTTAGCAGACTCGGACCTGGAACATCTCTTCCCCATAGCTGAAAAGATATTATTCAATAACACAAACCGGCAGGAAGGAACAGCAAAGGTATGAGGAACCATATGTATACAGTCTGTGTGCACCCCCTTTTGAGTAGAGAGAACGATTGTAGCATAAAAACAAAGAAAAAAAACCACCAGAGCCGATTCTATAGCCAATGCAGGGAGCCAGAAAGTCCGGTTGGAAAACAGAGGGCTACAGACTGCTTGTCTCTATATAAAAAACAGTCCCAGAAAAAGATGGCCCTGATAACCTTAAGCTTAGTTGACCTCATACAGGAGGAGGTGGCCGCGCACCCGGGATATGAGGGTCCAGAGTTGAAAGCAGACAGAGCATGGAAACTTTGAAGGCTTAGAGCCGAATTTGATGAGCTGAGTGGGGGGACAGCATGGATGACTGAATTGCAGAGAACCACAAACTCTAACCTCCACTTCCAAAGACAATCCCGAGGAACTATGGGTCTAAAGGCATGGTACAGACTAGGTTGCAGACTGAAGATAATAGCGACATGGAGCACCTTAAACTTATGAAACTTGACCCAATTAGAAGCCCAACAGAGCAAAACCATACTTAAACGAATTTGATCCCCTCTCCAACTATCCCATCATTTACCTAAAACAACTGACAGTGCAGATGGCCATATACTTCCCACAATGACAGCACGGAACAGTAAATGGGCCAACAATATATAGGGAACGCAGAAGCACGGATGAACCGAATTCAATAAGGGATTAACAAAGCAAAAGCAAGGATTCATTAACCAGCCCGAAGCATCCTTAACTGTCTTCAAACTAAACGAAACCATGGTAATTCGCACTTTGAAAGCAAGGAGATTATCATAAACAGAGTGGGCAAACAATATACAGGGGTCGCAGAAGCACGGGGGGGACCAGTTTCAATATAGGAGTAACAGAACAACAATTCATTAACCAGCCCAAAACTTCCATTACAGACTTCAAAATAAACGAAATTGTGGTAATTGACACTTTGAAAACAGAGAGAATAACATATACATACCCCAACAGTATTGAAAGGTTGACAGAATGATTGTCGCTCAGCTTCCTCTGCTGCAGCCTCCAGACGTTTGCATGCAGAAAGCAGTGCATGAACGAATGAAGTGCGGGGGGGGAAACCACCTACCTTAACAGAAACTTTCCTTCGGTGCTCTGACAAAACAGCCTGGCCATACTGTGGCATAATGAAAATACGGGTGATCGCACACTTCGTTGAGCTGGGCTGACAATACCTCATTATTGTCTTTAATTGCATGGAGGACGAGCGCTCGCCTGGTTGCCACGGCTAGGATTTCCTCTCTGACATTTGTACACCCCGATCGGGGGG